>JAVJIF010009785.1:0-122568 GCA_038442645.1 Agave tequilana
TGTAACGCCCCGATCCCAATGATACGGGGACGTCACTGCAACGCATATACGTAGGTCAGATGGTGCCCCACGTATATACGCTAAGCCTTAAGTACAACAAGTATCAGAGTACAACACACAGCGTGGTATATTCATATGCCAACTTACAAAAGATAAATACAAAGTTATACAAGTTATGATAAGCAAAAATCACTTTACAAGTGTCCTTTATCACAACCCAAGTCCAAAATGAATCCTATACAACCAAAAATACAAAAATGCTCACGAAATGGATGGAGATCCCGTGAACCAAAAGGAAGAGTCGGCACGATGAGACTAGAGCTGGTCAGCCTGCTCAGAAAGATAGGCCCGGTCCTCTGTGGAAGGCTCCACTTCGTTCCAAGCCTCAGAATCTGAATATGCAAATCCAAAGGGTCAAGACATATAATAACAATAAAAGATAGTCAAGTGACATAAGGATCATGAATAAAGCAATGAAGTTACAATAAATAGCAATGAATAACCGATGTAAACTCAATAGGTAAGATCATATGCAACAAATCTACAATTTACGTCTTATTATTATTACTTGTCTTACCGTGATATCTAGCTATGTGACCCAGCGTCCCAGAGCACATAGATCCATATCCTGGTGAAACAAGGTTGTTATTGGAAACAGCGGTTGTATCGACGAACTATGTTTACAGTGGGTCCCGTGCATACCGGGACCACGGGCCCAGGATTGTTCCGTTGCTTGAAGACGGAACCTGCCGCAAGGCTAAACAGGAGGGACTTATGTATGCCCTTGTCATGACAGTAAACAGGAAAGGGAGCAAGCACTCCCCTCGGTCCCCTGGAGTACCACAGGTAAGACCGGAGCAGTAATTGTACAATATACCTAAAACCACTGTAAACACGAACACATATCGATATTCCGCATATTTTTCCCCCGACCCATATGTAAGTTGGTACTTTTATGTAAAAGTCAAGTGTATCATGCTTAGTTTTAAGAGATGGCATGATAAGTGGTGTATTTACTATTTAATATGTCATGAAACGAGTATATGCAATAATAAGTCATGAGGCATTAGAGATACATTCATTCAGTAATAGATCATGTAGTGCCAGTATTGAAGCATGAACAAGCAAGATGTAATACACATGTAACAAGCATAAGAACCAAATTCAGAACAGAAAATTAACTATGACACACAGTCAAATTAGTCGACTAGGGGTAAGGGTTAGTCGACTAATAGGGGCTTTTAGTCGACTAACAGTCTGGGTTAGTCGACTAAAACAGGGATGCAGGGAGTTGGAATTCTGTTTCAGGGAAAGTTAGTCGACTAGGGTTGTAAGGGTAGTCGACTAACAGGGAACCATTAGTCGACTAATAGATACTTAAGTCGACTAAGTTTGTTGATGCAGAAAGTTGGATTTCTGGCCCAGGGAGGATTAGTCGACTAGGGGGATTCAGGAGTCGACTAATATTGATTTCCAGAGAGTTGAGATTTATGTCCAGAAAAGATAGTCGACTGATAATTGGGGTAAGTCGACTAATACTGTGTTTTCCCAGAGAAACTAAGTTTCAGCTAAGTGTTCTAGTCGACTAGCTCCTAGGGTAAGTCGACTAATAGTGGGAAAAACAGTGACAGAACAGATTTTCTGGGAGTGTGTTTGATGGTCCAACTCATGGTTTTTTGGTGACCTAGGTGTACAAGGAGTGTAGATACAAGTGTTCTAGGGCTAATTCAAGTCTTGGTGAGTGAAATACTCACTTGGAACCGTTAGATCGAAGCTCTACGAGTCCGGGAAACGGGTAGTCGTCAAAGGCACCTATGAGATCCTTGGCGACGAAGTGAGCCACGATCCAAGCTTCAATTCAGTTGCTTGGGCTGGAGGGAAAGGTCTTGAAGTGTTCTTGGAGCTAGGGTTCAGTTTGAGAAGAAGAGGGTTTGGGAGAGAGTTTTTCTCTTTTGCTTGAAGTGAAGGAGAAAAAAAGGTAAATTGCAAATGAAAAGCTATATATAAGATGGGGATTTTGTGAAGGAGGTGTAATAATGCAATTGAGAGGGGGGTTTTGTGTAAAAAAGGGGGTGAGGTGAGTGTCCTCTCCTTGGCCACTTGGCCGGCCATAGGAAGGAGAGAGAGTGAGTGGGGTTAGGTGAAGTGTGTGAGTGGGAAATGAGGTGGAAATGAAGTGGAATTGGAATTTTGCAATAATTGAAAAAATGTCCGAAATTCAAGTATCTCGGATTGGCCTGAAAATTTTACCAAAAATCAAGAAAAATATTTGAAGACTCATGGTGAAATTCGTTTGAAGAAATACTGTATAGATTTTTAATTAAAAATCCCGGAATCAGTTATTTGCCGACTCCGAAAGAATTTTCGTAAATTTATAAAATTCTCAGAAAAAGTGTATAAGTAGAAATATGATTCTAAGTAATAAAGTCTAAGGGACTTTCTAAAAATTCCTAACAGTTTGGGAGATAAAAATTCGGGAATCGGTCAGCGGCACTGGCCGACACCGTTTTTGAAGAAATTCATTTTAATTCCAGAAAATTCCAGAAATCTCATAAAATCTTAAACATTGGAAAATGATATTTGAAATTAAAATCGGTCAAATACGGAAGGTAAATCGGAAAATACGATCGGAAGACTGAGTACGTAACTAAGTACGTATTCCGGGAGAGGGGTATTACAATCTACCCACCTTACAAAAAATTTCGTCCCCGAAATTTCATAAGGTGAAAGATAACAGGAAAAGCAACAGATAGATATGGATACAAGGAAAGATAACGGTAAAGAAGAGTAGAAGAAGAGAGTCTTACCCAATCAAGATGTGAAAAGTTGAGGATAACGCTCCCGGATAGCGTCCTCACGCTCCCAAGTGGCCTCCCCTGGCGCATGCCTGTTCCATGACACCAATACCAATGGAATAGCTCTGCTCTACAGTGTCTTGACACTCCTATCCAGAATGGCCAACGGTGCTCTTGGTATGAAAGATCCGGTTGTAGCTCCAGCTCGGAATGGTCCAGAATATGGCCGTCATCCCTGACATACTTCCTCAACTGAGACACGTGGAAGACATTATGCACCCCGTCCAAAGATGGCGGTAATGCTAATCTATAGGACACATCTCCCACACGATCCAGGATCTCGAATGGGCCAATATACCTCGGACTTAGCTTCCCACGTGAACCGAACCGGATTACACCCTTGGTAGGTGATATCTTCAAGAACACATGATCCCCGTCTGGAATTCCAATGGCCTCCTCCGAGTGTCTGCCCAACTCTTCTGTCTACTCTGAGCAGCCCTGAGATGATTTCTGATAACCCTGACTTTCTCTGTCGCCTGCATCAGGATCTCTGGTCCCAAAAGACTCCTCTCACCGACTTCATCCCAACAAATCGGTGATCGGCACTTCCTACCATACAATGCCTCAAAGGGTGCCATCTTAATACTTGCCTGATAGCTGTTGTTATATGAAAAACTCAGCCAAGTGAAGATGATCTTCCCACGATCCTCCGAAGTCAATCATGCAAGCCCTCAACATATCTTCAAGGATCTGGATAGTCCTCTCAGATTGTCCGTCTGTCTGAGGATGGTATGAAGTACTGAATTTCAGACGAGTTCCCAGACTTTCTTGGAGACTCTCCCAGAAATGAGATCTGAATCTGGTGTCTCTATCTGACACAATACTAACTGGAACTCCATGCAGACGAACCACCTCCTTCATATACTTATCTGCCAAAACCTCTGTCGACTGGCCTACCCTGAATGGTATGAAGTGAGCTGACTTGGTGAGGCGATCAACTATTACCCACACCGCATTATTACCTTTGGACTCCGAGGCAATGCCGTCACAAAATCCATGGTGATGTGCTCCCACTTCCATTCGGGTATCGGCAAAGGTTGAAGAAGTCCAGCTTCTCTGATGCTCGATCTTTATCTGCTGGCAAACCAAGCACACATTGGCAACAACTGGGCTATCTCTCTCTTCATAGCATTCCACCAAAAGTGCTTCTTCAGGTCCTGATACATCTTGTTTCCTCCGGGATGTATGGAATAAGCTGAACTGTGTGCTTCCTCCAAAATCTTCTGTCTGACTTCTCCCTGGGGAACACAAAGTCTATCCCCAAAATACAATGCACCATCTGGATGGATACAGATATCAGTCCTCAAATCAGCCTCCACCTGAGCTCTGAATGTCTGTAATCTGGGGTCCTCTTTCTGAGCTCCCTTGATCTCCTCTATCAATGATGACTGGATCTGTAAAGTCATAAGCTGCCCTGCCTTATCACCTCCTTGCACCAACATCAAATCCAATCTGATGAATTCTCGAATCAATTCCCTCTGCTGAGTAAGGTGGACTAGCACTCTGTTCTCTGGCATCCTGCTCAGTGCATCTGGAACGGTATTGACTTTGCCTGGATGATACTGCAAGTCAATATCGTAGTCCGCCATAAGCTCCAACCACCTCCTCTGCCTCATATTCAACTCCTTCTGCGAGAAAATATACTTGAGGCTCTTGTGATCTGTGTATATCAACACTTTGTCTCCCAGAAGGTAGTGTCTCCTGATCTTTAAAGCAAATATCACAGCTGCCAACTCCAAGTCATGAGTTGGGTAATTCCTCTCATGAGGCTTCAATTGTCTAGATGCATATGCTATAACATGATCATGTTGCATAAGCACACACCCCAGGCCTTTACCTGATGCATCACAGAAAATGACCATCCCTCCTCTTCCTGAAGGAGTCCTCAAGATTGGAGCTGTGATAAGCCTCTGCTTCAACTGCTCAAATGCTGCATCACATTCTTCTGTCCATATGTATCTCTCCCCTTTTCTGGTGAGCCTGGTCAACGGAGCTGCAAGTCTAGAGAAATCCTGGACAAAGCGCCTGTAATATCCGGCTAGTCCAAGAAAGCTCTTTATCTCAGTCACCGTCTTCGGAACTGGCCAATTCTTCACTGCACTGCCTGGACTTTACTAGGATCAACTGAAATTCCTTCTGCTGAAACTATGTGTCCAAGGAAGCTATGCTGTCCAACCAGAATTCACACTTGCTCCTCTTGGCATGAAGCTGCTCCTGCTGAAGAGTCTGCAACACAATCCTCAAGTGCTCGGCATGCTCCTTATCATTCCTTGAATAGATCAGGATGTCATCTATAAATACAACTACAAACTGATCCAGGTAAGGAGAGAACACTCAATTCATCAAGTCCATGAAAACTGCAGGGGCATTTGTGACTCCGAAAGGCATAACCAGAAATTCATAGTGGCCATATCGGGTCCTAAATGCCGTCTTCGGAACATCCTCCTCCTCACCCTCAGCTGATGGTAACCCGACTGCAAATCTAACTTAGAAAATACACGGGCTCCATGAAGCTGATCAAACAAGTCATCAATCCGGGGCAAGGGATACTTGTTCTTGATGGTGACCTTGTTCAACTCCCTATAATCAATACAAAGCCTCTTACCACCATCCTTCTTATTTGCCAAGAGCACTGGAGCTCCCCATGGTGAAGTGCTTGGCCGAATCAACCCCTTGTCTGAGTACTCCTGTAGTTGCTTCTTCAAGATCTCCAACTCTGCCGGTGCCATCCTGTACGGAGCCTTGGATATAGGAGCTGCTCCTGGAATTGTATCAATGGAGAACTCAATTATCCTCTCCGGTGGAAGCCCTGAGACCTCAGCAAAGACTCCTGGAAATTCATCCCACACTGGCACTCCCTTCTGAACCTCCGAAGTGGTCATCTGAATCTTCTTCTTAGCAGGCTTCACCTCTCCACTAAACTGGAACTCCGGCTGATGAGGGGTTCTGAAATTGATCCTCCTCCCTCTACAGTCGATCACTGCATAGTACTGACTGAGCCAGGTCATGCCTAAGATTACGTCGTACCCTTGGTGTCTAGTACGAGCATGTCTATGGCCAAGATCTTCCCACAAAGCTCCACTGGACAGTCAGCACAAACTCTAGAAGATACAACTACCCCATTCCCTGTACTTATCTCCCATTTGCGGTCTAAAGCCTTAACAGGTATAGAATGTAAAGCCACAAAATGATCGGAGATATAACAGTGGGATGCACCTGAATCGAAGAGAGCGAGAACAGGTATTGAATGAACTCTGATGTTACCTGAAATCACTTCCTCAGAAGCCTCAGCCTCCTCTGCTGTCAGGTTGTAGGCCTGACCTCTGCCACGCCCTGCTGCTGTCCGGCTCCTCTCTGCACTGGGCGAGCAACATGCGGTGGAGGAAGGGGAAGGGCTCTCCTCATCACTGGTCCCTGATGCCTCTGCCCAACTGGCCCTGGTAGTACCCTCTGCACATTCTGCCCCTGAGGTGCCGGCAAGGTTTGGTTAGCAAATCCCATCCTCCTGTGCGGACAGGTCTCTACGGCATGGTCTCGTGCTCCACACACCAAACACCATCCGTTTGCCCTCCGGCAATTCTGCTGGGAGTGTCCTGGCTTCTGGCAGAAATTGCAGATAAGACCTGGTCGAGCCACCTGGTAAGGAACTGCCCTGAATGGTTGCCTGGCCTGGACCTTCGCTGCTCTGGATGGTCCTCCTCTGCCCACCGGTACAAACGGCCTCTTCATGGCCTGGTCCTTCCTCTGATCTCCTTGCTTCTTCTCAAACCACGCTCCACCTCTCGAGCGCTGGTGAGAACCTCTGCATAGGTCTTCAGATGATGGGGCATTAGGAACATCTGAATGTCCATTTGCAGACCTTGCTGGAACCCGGCTTGCCCTCTGCTCCTCATCCGTCACCATGTATGGGGCGAAACGACTCAGCCTGAGAAATTCTGCAGCATACTCATCTACGGATCTATCCCCCTGTTGAAGCCTGATGAACTGCTCCTCCATGTCCTTCTGAGCAGTGGCGGGGAAGAAACGACTGTAGAAGCTCTTGGAGAACGTATCCCAAGAGATAGGTTTCTCCAAGCGAGCTTCCTCTGCAAGCCACCAAGTCCTGGCTATGTCCTTCAGCTGGATCTTGGCAACCTCCACTTGGTTCTCCTTAGGCACCCTGGCGGCGTTCAGCAGATCGGTGGTGTCTGTTAACCACTGTTCAGCCTCCAATGGCCTCTCGACTCCCGTGAATACGGCCGGCTGTAGCCGTCGGAAGTCTGAGATGTTCCCCGGCTTCTGCTCCTTCGGGGCTGCCAACTCCTGCCTGAGGAGCTCAGTCTGCTGATGCTGATTCTCCATCTGCTGTTGCTGGTTTCCCAGCATAGTCTGAATGATCCTCAGGATATCAGCACCCTCTCCTCCTACGGGTCCATTCGGTACTTGCCCGACATTGTTGCGACCCGAACGTCTCTCCATACCGAAAGGGATAAGATCTGGAATTGGAAACAAAGGGAAGGAGTTTAGGATACGAGGAATGAATCAAGGACGAAGTCGAGAAGGACTATATAACTTTGTACATTGTAGTTGGCATTAGCAAATCACTAGAATTTGCCACTTGGTTGTACTTTTAGGTTTGAGAGCCTAGGCTCTGATACCAACCTGTAACGCCCCGATCCCAATGATACGGGGACGTCACTGCAACGCATATACGTAGGTCAGATGGTGCCCCCACGTATATACGCTAAGCCTTAAGTACAACAAGTATCAGAGTACAACACACAGCGTGGTATATTCATATGCCAACTTACAAAAGATAAATACAAAGTTATACAAGTTATGATAAGCAAAAATCACTTTACAAGTGTAAAATGAATCCTATACAACCAAAATACAAAAATGCTCACGAAATGGATGGAGATCCCGTGAACCAAAAGGAAGAGTCGGCACGATGAGACTAGAGCTGGTCAGCCTGCTCAGAAAGATAGGCCCGGTCCTCTGTGGAAGGCTCCACTTCGTTCCAAGCCTCAGAATCTGAATATGCAAATCCAAAGGGTCAAGACATATAATAACAAATAAAAGATAGTCAAGTGACATAAGGATCATGAATAAAGGCAATGAAGTTACAATAAATAGCAATGAATAACAAGCGATGTAAACTCAATAAGGTAAGATCATATGCAACAAATCTACAATTTACGTCTTATTATTATTACTTGTCTTACCGTGATATCTAGCTATGTGACCCAGCGTCCCAGAGCACATAGATCCATATCCTGGTGAAACAAGGTTGTTATTGGAAACAGCGGTTGTATCGACGAACTATGTTTACAGTGGGTCCCGTGCATACCCGGGACCACGGCCCAGGATTGTTCCGTTGCTTGAAGACGGAACCTGCCGCAAGGCTAAACAGGAGGGACTTATGTATGCCCTTGTCATGACAGTAAACAGGAAAGGGAGCAAGCACTCCCCTCGGTCCCCTGGAGTACCACAGGTAAGACCGGAGCAGTAATTGTACAATATACCTAAAACCACTGTAAACACGAACACATATCGATATTCCGCATATTTCCCCCGACCCATATGTAAGTTGGTACTTTTTATGTAAAAGTCAAGTGTATCATGCTTAGTTTTAAGAGATGGCATGATAAGTGGTGATATTTACTATTTAATATGTCATGAAACGAGTATATGCAATAATAAGTCATGAGGCATTAAGAGATACATTCATTCAGTAATAGATCATGTAGTGCCAGTATTGAAGCATGAACAAGCAAGATGTAATACACATGTAACAAGCATAAGAACCAAATTCAGAACAGAAATTAACTATGACACACAGTCAGAATTAGTCGACTAGGGGTAAGGGTTAGTCGACTAATAGGGGCTTTTAGTCGACTAACAGTCTGGGTTAGTCGACTAAAACAGGGATGCAGGGAGTTGGAATTCTGTTTCAGGGAAAGTTAGTCGACTAGGGTTGTAAGGGTAGTCGACTAACAGGGAACCATTAGTCGACTAATAGATACTTAAGTCGACTAAGTTTGTTGATGCAGAAAGTTGGATTTCTGGCCCAGGGAGGATTAGTCGACTAGGGGGATTCAGGAGTCGACTAATATTGATTTCCAGAGAGTTGAGATTTATGTCCAGAAAAGATTAGTCGACTGATAATTGGGGTAAGTCGACTAATACTGTGTTTTCCAGAGAAACTAAGTTTCAGCTAAGTGTTCTAGTCGACTAGCTCCTAGGGTAAGTCGACTAATAGTGGGAAAAACAGTGACAGAACAGATTTTCTGGGAGTGTGTTTGATGGTCCAACTCATGGTTTTTGGTGACCTAGGTGTACAAGGAGTGTAGATACAAGTGTTCTAGGGCTAATTCAAGTCTTGGTGAGTGAAATACTCACTTGGAACCGTTAGATCGAAGCTCTACGAGTCCGGGAAACGGGTAGTCGTCAAAGGCACCTATGAGATCCTTGGCGACGAAGTGAGCCACGATCCAAGCTTCAATTCAGTTGCTTGGGCTGGAGGGAAAGGTCTTGAAGTGTTCTTGGAGCTAGGGTTCAGTTTGAGAAGAAGAGGGTTTGGGAGAGAGTTTTCTCTTTTGCTTGAAGTGAAGGAGAAAAAAAGGTAAATTGCAAATGAAAAGCTATATATAAGATGGGGATTTTGTGAAGGAGGTGTAATAATGCAATTGAGAGGGGGGTTTTGTGTAAAAAAGGGGGTGAGGTGAGTGTCCTCCCCTTGGCCACTTGGCCGGCCATAGGAAGGAGAGAGAGTGAGTGGGGTTAGGTGAAGTGTGTGAGTGGGAAATGAGGTGGAAATGAAGTGGAATTGGAATTTTGCAATAATTGAAAAAATGTCCGAAATTCAAGTATCTCGGATTGGCCTGAAAATTTTATCAAAAATCAAGAAAAATATTTGAAGACTCATGGTGAAATTCGTTTGAAGAAATACTGTATAGATTTTTAATTAAAAATCTCGGAATCAGTTATTTGCCGACTCCGAAAGAATTTTCGTAAATTTATAAAATTCTCAGAAAAAGTGTATAAGTAGGAATATGATTCTAAGTAATAAAGTCTAAGGGACTTTCTAAAAATTCCTAACAGTTTGGGAGATAAAAATTCGGGAGTCGGTCAGCGGCACTGGCCGACACCGTTTTTGAAGAAATTCATTTTAATTTCAGAAAATTCCAGAAAATCTCATAAAATCTTAAACATTGGAAAATGATATTTGAAATTAAAATCGGTCAAATACGGAAGGTAAATCGGAAAATACGATCGGAAGACTGAGTACGTAACTAAGTACGTATTCCGGGAGAGGGGTATTACAATAGTCGCTTTCTGATTCTCTACCTTCTTCATCTATCGCTTTCTTTTAACTTTAACCTTTAACTCTTCTTTCATTTTTATTTTTTAAAACAAAGAAGAACTTTCGTTTTCTTCACAAAGATTTCAACAAAACTTTGAACGCTTCCATCGCAAACCCTCCTTGTGGATCACGACCCGCATAGCCACTTGCTATAGCGGTAAGAATTGAGCACTTGCACATCCTTATTTCTAAATCTAAAAATCTGTATTTTGTGTGCAGGTTGTACCTCAATCACCTTCAATATAAGCTTCTTGAAGAAAAGATTACAATAGTGTCACTCTACAATAATTCTTCCTCTCTTTTTGATCATGTAACTCTCTCTAGCCTAAAAATAAAAATAAAAATTACATCGAAGAAGAAAAGAAAACCTAAACTAAATCTGTCTCTGGAGTATTGTGCCCTTGTTGCCTTCGAGGTATGAGGGTATTTATAGGAGAAAATCAGAGAGATAAAACGCATATGAGTGTAGGAAGAACTGTATATTTCTGAATTTGAATTCTTCTCTTATCTCCAAACTTAATTTGATTTATCCAGAAATTCAACTCTGATCTGCAGCTTGTTTGCGTGTTGATTACTGAATGTCACTTATTAAATGATAGAATTGAAATATGTGATCAACAGAAGAATTGTAACCCTTTAAGTCTTCTTTCTGTAGCATCTTGAATCATTAGAGTTGAGTTTCAGTAGCGAAAGGTATGATTAAAATGTTAAACTGTATCCAGCCTGAATCCGAATCTAAATTACTTCATCTTATCCGTTGATCTTCTCTCTATCCATTTATCCTCTTTGATTTCAGTTTGTCTTCTAGAATTGATAAGATATACATTTATCTTCAGCAAAACCGATAGGGTTTTTAAATAATCCATTTTTTCTTTGAAATTTAATGATATTATTTTATCTGATTTATCTAGTTTTCAAAAAAAAAAAAAAGCTTCTACAACCTTTGAATTTGAGTCGATCCCTTTTCTTTTGAACTTTTGAATTTAATTGGACAAATTTCATGTTTTTTCTCCCTATCATACTCTGCATGAATTAGGACATTAAGACAAGTTATTTGCAATATACATTACAGAATATATGTAGGAATGTAATAATATTTATGCAGTATATGTGTCCAAACACATCCCCACACTTATCTTTTGTGAAATCACCTAGAGGGGGGGTGAATAGGTGATGGCTATATGTAATATGGCAACAATGCGGAATTTAAAAATTCTACTTGACAAATTGCTCAAATTAAAATACTAGCAATAAACACAACAAGTAATGCAAAAAATAAAGGAGTTGAGTTTAGAGAAAATCCGAGCAAACGCAAACACAAGTATATGTTTCCGAGGTGCGAGCCACGCTCTACGTCCCCGCCTTCACACTTGAAGGATTTCCACTATTGTTGATCCCACCGGATCTCCAATACAAGGACACACTTGTCCGATCACTTGTGATGCCGCAACACCACCCGGAGCACACTAGCTCGCCTTGAGGCCGATGCCTCTACAACTTCACTCAAGAAGAAAATGATCACACTTGATCACAAAATAGCTCACTTGCACAATCCTATAACCAATATGTAGATGTAGAAATTTGGGATTGTGTAGTGCAAAATCTAGAGAGAAGTAGAGGTATAGGCTTCAAATGGGTGTATGAAAATTTTGGCTTTGAAAATCTTTTCTCAATAAAAGCTTGAAAGAATTGATGTGAAAATTGATTTGTAAAATTGTTTATTAACTCTTATCATGTTGAAGTGACCCACTATATATAGGGGTTGAAAAACTGGGTAAAACAGCAAGAGAGATTCGTTGGGGTGAGATCCCAACAAAATCTGTCAGAAAAATAGAGCTGTTGGAGTTTGTCAGAATTTCTGACAGCTGACGGTCGACCGGGCCGGTCGACCGCCAACGGTCATATTTTTGACCGTTGGGGGACTACGGTCGACCGCCCCGATCGACCCGAACAAACAGAGAGCACTGTAAGTGCTCCGGTCGACCCGAGCGATCGGCCGACGTACACACATGCACAGCGTGCACGTCGGTCGACCGGGACGGTCGACCGGCTCCTGTCAGTTCTAAAAAATCAGAACTGCAGAAAACCAGAACTGGGACTTTTGGTTTTGGTCTCTTGGTTTGGGGTTTAGGACCTTGTAAAAATAGGAGTATGACCATATGTCACTACCCTAACATGTTAAAACATTTTGATAAAGTTTCTCTTGATAAAAACTTGTTTTTCTCAAAAATCGGTTTTTTCAAAACTTAAAGTTTCTAAAAACAAATTTCCAAAAACATGTTAACTGTAAATCTAAGTTGGAAATTGAAATTGAAATTGTTTTTGAAGCCATAAATCAAACTGAAGTGTGTGTAAGTGACAATCCCATAAATCTACTTCTAACATCTAGTTTTGACAAAAAGTCTAAAAGAAAAGTAAAAATACAAAACTTGGGCTTTTCCATTGTCTTGATCTTGACTTGGTCTTTTCTTCAAAAACTTGTTCCCGAAGCTTTCTAATGTGCTTAGCTTAGGGATGCAAATCTTAGGCGACGTCCAAACTTGTGAGTCTTGATAGTGGAGCCGTCAAAACAACCTGTTTTTAACCTGAAATTCTTTTAAACAAAATTGTTAAATACATAACTAAATATGGTTTGTTATCATCAAAATATTCAACGGGATATTGGGCTAATGGCCTTTGGGCCAACATTTTGCTCGTCCTCAAGCAAAATAAAGAGAAAAGAAATTAAAATGATCAAACCTAACTCACTTTCGTAGAAATCACGGTTGCACTTAGCACGTGCAACAAGCCGTTAAACCACTAGGTTACCCCTAAAGGACGAGTTTTGTCTCATGAGGGTTTTCAGTGGGTTGCACCCACAAAATCCATGAAGAAAAAGAAATGAATTGTTAGTATTTTTTTTGAAAACGCATTTTGAAAGAAAAAAATATTTGAAGTATTAACGTAAAATTTCAAGTAATCTATAAGTCATAGGATTATCAAAAGTTAGTCATTCCTAAACTTAGTCTTTATTCAAAAACTTATTTTCAATCAATGTAAGAATTAAAATTTATTTCTCATCTAGTCTATTATTTTATCCTAAGTCATATGCATCTTGTGACCATAAAAATTTGGCTTAGGATTCTTCAACTCCAACTCTTATGCCTTATTATTATTTTTTCTTTTCTATTTTTTTTGGCGGTAATATCCCTTAGCTCTATTAGGCTTTCTAATTCCCATGTAACGAGCTTTAGTCGGTGACTCCCAAACAAACGATTTTAGGGCACCGAGTGAGAAATCACCCAAGGACTTAGGACTCGAGCAAATAAGACCACAAAACCAAGGATTTTTATTTATATGAACCACTTTTAGGCCTGAATACTTATGTTTTATGAGGCACAAATACCCAGCTTAATCAGAGGATTTTTTTTTGATATATGTATATATATTATTTTTATATAAGGCATAAGAATCTTTGTTTTAGAGCCATAAGTATAAGTGTATAAAGTATGCATATTTCATCAAGGTAAAAATTAAGACTAAATTACTTTTCTAATTTTTTTTCCTAACCTCAAAATCAACAAATAATTTTATTTTGACCAAGTATAAAAAATCCTAATTATGATCCTCTTATTCCTTAAAATTAACTTAATTTTTTACAAAAATAAGTCAAAGTATTATTTTCCTCTTCAAAAAGTTTTAAAGAAAGGATTTTGTTTTTTAAATTAGTGAAGTTAGCATGTTAGTAAACCTCCCCTACACCTAACTCATGCATTGTCCTCAATGTATGAATGAAATGCAATAATACATGAAAAAAGAGAAAGGAAGGAAAAATTTTCACCTCAAGGTGGTGGTTCCGATGGTGGTCTCATTTGGCCAAGCGTTTCTTCCCAATCTAGATACTGTAGATTTTCATGGAACCCACCTTTTATAACCTCTTTCCTATTAATATTTTTATAATCCCCAATATGAACAGGATCATGCAATATCCTAGCATGAAATTTTTTTTCCGGTTATATGACCAGTCTTGGGATATTATTGCAAAATCATATTGATTTAAATCTTGGTCCAACAATGAAATGTGATTTTGTGGAATGGATGATTTGGGCTCAACAATGAACGGAATAGGAACAGATACTGACTCGGGAATAAAACTCAAATCATGTTTAGATTCGAGAGTCAGAGTTGGTTCATTGGTTTAGTCCAAATCATAGAATTCAAGTTCACATTCATTTCCCAACAATAGAATGTGACTATCCAATATAGTTGGTTCATGTTCAAGCTCTACGGTGATAGGAATCAGTGTTGGTTTCGGAATTGGGTCCAAATCGGGTAAGAAAATCGGAGTCAGCATAGATTCAAAAAGTGGAATGAATCACAACATTGAGAATCAGTATCATATTCATCTTCAAGTTCAATCTCATTAAAATAAAAATTTGCCAATTTGTCAATGAGTTGATATTGGTCAAGTTCAAAGTTTTTTGATGAAATTGAATCTTGGTTAAAATCTCTAAGATACCAAGATTCTTCATCAATATGGCTAGGAAAATCAATCTTGGTTAAAATCTCTAAGAAAAGAATAAAAGAAAGTAAGGCTTCGATGAAATTGAGCACAATGAAGAAAAGTGGGAAAGCTTCATTGATTGTCACCTTCAATATAAAATTCTTGAAGAAAAAATTACAATAGTGTCACTCTATAATAACTCTTCCTCTCTTTTGATCATGTAACTCTCTCTAGCCTAAAAATAAAAATTACATCGAAGAAGAAAAGAAAATCTAAACTAAATCTGTCTCTGGAGTAGTGTACCCTTTCTACCTTCGAGGTATGAGGGTATTTATAGGAGAAAATCAGAGGGATAGAACGCGCATAGAGATAGGAAGAGCTGTATATTTCTGAATTTGAATTCTTCTCTTATCTCTAAACTTGATTTGATTTATCCAGAAATTCAATTCTGATCTGCAGCTTGTTGGCGTGTTGATTACTGTATATCACTTATTAAATGATAGAATTAGAATGTGTGATCAACAGAAGAATTGTAGCCCTTTAAGTCTTCTTTCTATATCATCTTGAATCATTAGATTTGAGTTTCAATAGTGAAAGGTATGATTAAAATGCTAAACTGTATCCAGTCTGAATCCGAATCTAAATTGCTTCATCTCATCCGTTGATCTTCTCTCTATCCATTTATCCTCTTTGATTTTCAGTTTGTCTTCTAGAATTGATAAGATAAACATTTATCTTCAGCAAAACCGATAGGGTTTTTAAATAATCCATTTTTTCTTTGAAATTTGATGATATTATCTTATCTGATTTATCTAGTTTTCAGATAAAATAGCTTCTAGAACCTTTGAATTTGAGTCGATCCCCTTTCTTTTGAACTTTTGAATTTAATTGGATAAATTTCATGTCTATCTTCTCCCTATCATACCCTGTATGAATTAGGACATTAAGACAAGTTATTTGCAATATTCATTACAGAATATATGTAGAAATGTAATAATATTTATGCAATATATGTGTCCAAATAGGGGCCAACGTCTAGCAAATTTTATTTAGGCTTGGGTTGTGCGAGTGAGGAGGTGGTTTTTTAGGCGAAGGGAGGGTAATGACTTCCCCACCTTATGTTGTATTGAGATCTGCCCTTACTTTTTTATTCGTGCAAGTACGTAATATAGACAAGAATGAACACAAAAAAGCGACTAAATCACTCAAATATTTGTCCTAAACTATATGCAATGCAATATGTACACCTCCGTCAAGATCACAACAACAAAAAAGTAAAATACAGTATATTAGAATTGAAATCGACACGTGCCTAATTGCAAATGTCTAAACTATTTTAAAGCATTCAATTTTCATATTTTAGTTCTTAAAATTATTACAGTGCACAGGTAATATAAATAGAAACTAGTAGCAGAATATAGAAATATACAAGAATTTACCCAATCACACAAAAGCAATTGTGGACTTCTGCAATGCTAAAAATTTACCTGCACATCAAAACAAAAAAGAAAAGTTAACAAAAATGTGAAATCAAACCGTTCTCATCCCCGACAACGGCGCCAAAATTTGATCAGTAGAAAATCGTGCACAAAAAGTGTCGTTTTGAAATCAAAAGTTAAAGTGTGTGCTTTGGCTTCCTCGATACTTACATTATAGTATAGAAGCTAAACGGGTCGAATCTGTAGGGACAGAAAGTGATAGAAGCTTTATCGGTCTATTCACTTGTGTATTAACTGTTCTTCTATGTTTTAAAAATGAAAAGAAAAGAAAATAAAGAATGAAAAGAGAAGAGTACAGTGAAAACAAAGAAGTGGGAAGCATTGAAGAGAAGGTATTTGTGATTTTTGAGATAGAACCAAAATAAAGTAAAAAGGAAAGAAAACTTATGGCTACTAACTACTAATGGCTCCACTAACATGCTAACATCTTAGTGATAGTTGCCTCACATATATCCTTGGCCATCACTAGTCCTTAGTTTAAGAGCGTTTCAAAGCATAACCTATAAGATAACTCATCATATCCAAACTCAACAAACAAGTGCAAGCTACACTTAAACCATCAAAACTAAATAAGAGGAAGAATGGAATTAAGTAATATTAGCTTGTTAGAGAGTCAGAATGTTAGAGTGTTAGAATTCATCATCGTGAGCCATCAACGGCTCTTGCAAGAGTAAAGCCAAGTAGAGGCTATTAGATTAATGTGGATTATTAAGTAAGAAGTTAGTAAGTTAGTGCTTAGTAGTTAGTTGCCATAAGAAGAAAATTAGCTAAACATGTAAAAAGAGTTAAAGAGAAGAAAATAAGTAGAAATAAATAGAGAACCTTTCATCGAGTATCACCCTCCATTACAAGCAGTCTTGCTTTCATCCTATGTACTACTCTCTTCCCTATTATATGATCTACAATAAATAAAAAATACAAAAGAAGAAGAAAAAGAACAACTAACCTAAACTAAAGAAAGAAACTATCTTAAAAACTCTTCAAAACTCTCCTCCAAGCTCTCTGCTCAACACTAGGTATTTATAGGTAAAAGAGGGCACCAGAGGAGTTGTACGGAGTCGTGCGTCGATCTTCGACGCACGACTCCACATCATGACCGCTCGCATAGCGCCACAGCGTGGGTCTTGTACCTGCAGTATGGTTGTGTACAGCCTCTCAGTTTGGCGTTTTCTGCTCCCAGAAATAGCAGATTGGGCTATCAAGACATGAACTTCTTCTAGGCTCTAAAAATACCAAATAAATTAGAGTTTTGAGCTTCTTCTTCACCACATGCCATGGACCTAGAAACACAATAGGAAACCATTATTTATCAGATTTTATATAAAATAAATGGGAAAATGTGGTATGAAATATGCAAATATAGAGTCCAATCAATCCTCTCGGCCGCTACTAGTACAATGCAACCACTATAGTCTGGGCATATAATAGTAGCGTAGGGGGGCTCTCGATCCACAACGACGTCAACATTCACACACGACTCATGCTCTTTAGATGTTGACCAGGTAGGTATGGTGGGGCATGATTTTTGCTCGTCGAGGCATTTTCACAAGCAGTGGGTGGCATTTACAAAATAATTCAAAATATTAGCATGTTATTTATAATATTATAAAAAATAGTTAAAATAAATAAGTCAATGTTGTCTCTAATTAAAAATTCACAGACTATCATAAAAAAATTTATAGACACTAATAATAGAACATTAATATTTTGAAAAAAAAACTATATGAAAATCAAATTGTAAATTTTATATTCCTTTTAAACTAGCCATATATCATGCTTAAATATAGATATACATTAATTTAATATTCACTTTCTTTCTTTTTATGCATGTCTTATAGTCTTAAATAAATGACTTTTTTTATAAAAAGAAAACATAATAGTTTATTAATTAGTTATCATTATTTGATATTATTAAATAATAAGAATAAAAATATAGTTATATTTCATTATTATAAATGTGCATTGCATGCGCTCGGTATACTAGTATAATATAAAACAGATGGTGTAAATCTAATTAAAAACAGATGGTTAAGATTCGTTTTAGACCGAAATATTAAAATACTTTAACCTATTCTAGAAAAGTGCAAGTGTCTTGCACATGTTATTTTGTAAAATTGATTGTGATGACAACAAGCACTTAACATATAGTAATTTCTTTTATTTTATTAGAACAATAATTAAAACATAATTTAGATTTACCCTTTAACAAGTAATAAATTATTTTTGTGAATTTCTGAAAGCTGGTAATTAAAAGATAGATAATTTTTTTCCTAATATATATGGAGACAGTTAGCATCACACTTATAATTATATTTATTATGATTTCTAAATGTATTTATAGATGAAAATTCAATGCACCATATACTCAATTTATGAAGAAAAAGATCCAAGTTAAAATATATAATTTTTTTTTTATAGTAGTTATTTAATAGTTATAGATCAAGAAATAGACAAATCTCTACTTGAAATTTGAGTCTCAATTTAATATTTTTTAACGAATCTTTATTTAAAATTTAGACATTTATTTTTATTATGTCTTTATAAGAATATAAATCCATATTGAATTGGTTCAAATGTACATACTTTGATTAAAAAGTAGGATTTCAAAAGTCCAATCCAAGTCTCAGTCTTAGTAATAACCAAAAACACTAGATTCTGAAAATCTCAATCGCAAACCAATAATAGTAGACTTCAAAAACCAAACCAATCAGTCCCAAACCTTTTCAAATCCATATCTCAGTCCCAAATAATGATACCAAATTTTGAAATTTTAGAAATTGTCTGAGTCCAACACGAGAATCCCGAACCAATAACACCCCTTAACAGTGAAAAATAATACTTGCCCTAACTTAAATCACAATTAGGTAATCATTCAATTACTATAATATTTTTTTTGAGGGAACATAATTCATATGCGTATATGAAATTCAATGAAACATATTTTATTCTTATGATACTATCATATCCTCATTGCCACCACTGTAACTCTTAACGTGAAATATTTGTGAAGATATCTTACTTTTTTATTTTATGTAATATCTCTAGTTTATGCTGTACAAATTAATATTTTTGTATAATAATAATTATAATTGTCGCCGAACATCTCTTCCCCTATCATTCTCTCCCCTTTTTCTCATTCTCCTTTATTTAATCCTGAGCTCAAACCCACTGAGTTAGGCCTTCTCATTTTCCTTTTTCTCATTTTCTTTTATCAATTGCCCAAAACTAGGCCCCTACATACAAGCCCGAGCCCGCAACCACTCTCTCTCTCTCTCATTTTTTTTTATTTTTTCTTAAAGCAGAAACTTGAGCCCAGCCCAAGTCTTCGCTTTTTATACTCATCTTCTATCTCTCTCCCTCACACTCAAAACCCTAACTCATGCTTGCCGCCTTCATCACCTAAATCCTATGTTGTTGTCATCTCCCTCGCCTCCACCGTGCCGCCTTGGCAACGCTGTCGCCCTTCCCTTGCCAAGCCATCGTCAACTGTTCTCTCTTATAGTCGTCTCTCTCTCGCAAACTCCATCTCCCTCCTCTTCTCCCTGCAACCCTAGCCGCGTTGTTCACCCTCTATCAAAGTCACCGTGATCCCTATCTACCACGCCTCCTTGCCCTGCATGCGCTGCCGCCCTTCTCAAGGTCGCGACCATCTACCACCATGAAGACCTGTGCCATCAACACCAACACCACCGCCTTCAACCACCAACCCTGCCTCCTACTCGTCATCAGCACCCCCCACAGCCCTTACCATCACCTTGTCTTCCACTCTCCTCCTTACATGACTATTGTTGTCACCCGCCTACGAGCACACCCCCAACCCGCGCTGCACCGACCATCATCCTCTTACTTCTGTTGCACCGGCCCGCTAGAGCAATAGGCCTGATCCCGCCAACCTGCTTGCTGAGCTCAATGAGCATAGCTACAACTTGGACTCGAACCCGATTAAGTTAAAAATCGATCCAATAGAGCACTAACCAGTCTGCATCCAATCTGGATCCACGGCCTACTCTGTGAGTGTTTTTATTCTTTAAATACATTACGATTTATATAATTTACTTGTAAAACATTTATAATGTGGAATTATGAGTGTTTTAAGTCTCTTTACATGAATTATACTATTGTGGTGATTAATTTATTTGTGATTATTTAATTACTGTTAGTTATTTAGATTATTTAATTTCTAGTATTTAGAAATAATTATAAGTTTTCATGATTTACAATCTTGTTCCAATGATTAATATTTTGCTCTTAAATTAAAGTTATCTCCACATAAATTCGGAATGAATGTATTTTGAGTAAATAACTATTGATTCCCGAAAATTGAATTATTAATTGTTTCTTAATAAAATACTTAGTGAAATCCCGTAAATGCAATAGATTTGATCTTTAAGTCATATTCATCTAAGAGGAATGCAATAGATTATCAATAATGGATTATTACTCTATGAGAGAGTTTAAATATATTAGAGATAACGTATCAGATTTTCCCTTGATGTTTAAATGTATATGGACTATGTATATTGTCACTGAGATATGAGCACCTCTTCATCAGTTCTTACTTTACTTTGGTGGTTAATCATTTTGGATTCGGATCTAATTGTGATTGAATCTTAGACTGTAATTTGATTTGATCTTGAGTTTTGAGTGGTTCATGATTATAGTTAAATGTGTGGATTTTATGTGAAATGTTTATCAGACTTGATTTTTCTTAATTAGTGTTAATTTAGACGGGAATTCAATTTGATTTGAGGTTTGATTAAATAAATGTAAATATGGACTTACTCTTAGCATAGGCTTTAATTGGTCCTATTTAGGTGACTCTTGGGTTGATGTTTCTGGATGTTATAGATCATTTACCAAGCTTGAGAAATAATACTTTGATGTCCATGATAATTGTCATGCCCCGCTTCCCGCTAGAGCGAGATAAGTACGTGACTTGAGCCGGCGACGCGCTCAAGGAGCATGCTAAGCCTCTGACCTGCAAATTAAATCATTTTTTCTGCTGCATATAAATGAGGTTCACATAAAGTGCACATACATGAAAGCAAAACTAATCAAAAGTTTATTCAACTAATGAAGTCCACAAAATCGAATAACTAGATACAAGTTCAACTAAGAAATGAGTTCATTCTTTCACTTATTCATACATTTTATGAAAGCAAATAATTTAAAGGAACTCTCCAAGTCTGTACTGAGCTTCAGCTGGCTCCTCGTAATACTTCTCGTCTCCAGCAGGTGTCTCCACGTACTTTCCACTATCTACGGTAAGAAAACCCCAGGGAGTCAGAAACTCTCGACAAGTACAAACAAAGGAAAGGAAGTATGCCGCAGATGTGTATGAACAAGGAAAGGACACGCAATATGCAGTTACATGATACTTATTTTTATTACACAATCAAGTACTTGTAGCATGAGTTTATTACTAAGCCAGTCATATAATATTCAAGTCATGATGATAAACAAGCGTTCACAGAAACATAAATATGATCATAGCATGAAGTAAGTTAAGTGTAATAAGTATAACTAAACAATCAACTAGTAGTAATCATTACAAGAATCACAAAATACAAGATTAATTATGAAGATGTCCCTAGGGGTTAATAATTAGGTGACACTACCCCAATGTCATGTGCAGTAAACATACTCCATCTTACGCCTACTACATATGTCAAGTAGGTCTTAAGACGCGAAAATGATTGCATCTCATATCATAACCTATTCTCTTATATCAATTAATATTCTCTTATATCAATTAATATTTATCGTTGTTTGGAAACTGCTAGTGAAAAAAGCGTACATGTACCCCAGCGGGAACCATGACAGGAGTAGTACAGTATGGTAATATATAAATAGAATGAGCTCATCAATAACTCATGTCACAAAGTGACATGCATCATGTAAAATAAACACCACCATACCTTGTACATAGGTAGGGGTACTCCGGGTACACTTTCTGAGTTTTCACCATCCATTTAAAAGAGATAATGAATTTAAAGAGATAATGAATTAAAAAGAATTCAATTTTTGATTTGGTTTCTTATTAGGTTTTAGGTTTAAGTCTAGAATTCATGGGCTAAGGGAAAGAATATGAATATTACTAAGAGGAATAACAACAAAATAATAATAATAGTAGTAATACTAATAATAGTAATAATAATAATTTATAAAGATTACATGTAAATAATAATTAAAATAAACAATAATGATAATAGTAAATAATAATAATATTAATAACAACAATAATATTAGTAATAATAATAATAAATAATCATAACAAAATAATAGTAACAACATTTACTACTAATAATCACCAATAATAATAATAATTTATAGCATTAGTTATGAACCCATATAAAATAATAATAACTTTTAATACAAATTATATATGCATATTAAACTACTACTATATATTTTAAATCATGTATTATAGATTAGAATTATTACAATACTTATATGGAGATCAAATGTTAAGGGGTCAGTTATTGTTGTATCCTTGTACATATGGATATGATCTGAATTAGTTTTTAGATGTGACTGATGATGGTTGGATCTTGATTATATATGAGAGTACCTTACCGTTAATTTTGATGTAAACTATGGGTTTAATTTTGAGTTATTATAGCGAGGGCTTTCAGATCCATTCACTTGTTAGTTTTGACAGTATTGATGAGCTTGTTGATGTTGAGTACTAAATGCAGAGAGAAATCCTAAGTTACATGTTGTTTGAAGATGTTCCACTCTTTGATAATATTTTGATCTCGATATCCTTTGATTTAGTATGATTGATGTATCTTAGGATTGATACTATGTGTCACACTTAGTTTAATATAGGAATCCCATAGGGAGACTCGCCATTGATTTCCTGTGATTAATCTATCTTGGATGTGATGTATCTGACATTATTTATTCTTTCACATTCCCTGACTGTCACTTTTACTTGTTGTACTGATCATAAGCATATTGATGAATCAATACATGTCATGTTAATAGTATTCATATTAAAAATGTTACTGAGAAAATATAGATACATTTTCTACTGTAATGCTGGTATTTCGTTTACACTGTTAAATTATCATCATTGTCATCATATTATCAAAACAATCTAGGTAATATGGACACTAATTAATCTTAGTAATCTAAGTAACAATGATATTAAATAACTTACATCGGATAGAGAAATTGATAGGTGAGACAATATTTATATTTTCTGTGGACCTAGGATACATGTTGTGCAACTAAAGAGGGTTCTATTGCAGGGTTTCCGGGGATGACAAATATTTCATACTGTTTATTGTTATACTATTACTGAGTACCTGGCGGTACAGTCTGGTTCAACGTCAGGAAACTGGACTGTGGTCCCGGGTATGTACTGGACCCACTTAAACATGAACAATGTCTCCACCAATCAGTTTCACATAACATAAGACCCCATTTGACATGTGTAGTGGATATAGAATGGGGTGTGTTTTATTGCACGTGGCAATTCGCTAACATAATTAATAACAACAAACTTTTAACAATGCACAGTAACTTGATGTGTGTTCACTTTTATATATATAACCACTGATAAACATCTGACCCATGATTCTATCACGGATTAGTTACATTACTACTTAATTATGTATTGTACATACAATACTTGTATAATTGTAGTGGTCACTTTCTGACCCGCCCGAGATCATGATGCGTGTCTATACAGCCTCAGACGGATATGTGGCACGTGGCCGCTTCTAAAACCTCTGATCCAGAAACTTCTTCCAATTCAAACTCTGAGCAGTTCAAGTAGTTAGAAGAAAGAGATAAGATCAGTCATGAGCATCCCTACCTTTGAGCCGAATCCCCATTTGAACTAGGAGTTACACCCTCCGGAACGGATCATCCTCATCTACAGACTGCCAGATAAAAATGGACTATCATCTATCTCATTCAAATTAGGATGTTCAACTTAAACCGTCTTCAAGATAAGGAAGTTAAGATTTCAAACTGAGTAGAACTCCTTAGTCTTATCTAAGTGTCATGACTTGTATAAATATTAAAACCCTTTCAATATGAAAGAGGACGATCAACTAAGCCCAGAAACTCTAGCACACCAGAGAAGACCATTATAATCGCCATTATTATAGTGAAATTTTCCTCTCTCTATGGTTTTATCCCATTTGAGTTTTCACGTAATTCTTTATGTTTGCGTAGGCTTTTTTGTAATTTGATTTTACTTACTCATTATTTTGGTGTGTGGATTAATGCCTTAGGAAATTACCCACAACAATAATTAAAATGTACAATTTATTATTATGTTATATTATACTACTTCCTGTTGGCCCAGAGGCCCTTAACTCTAGTTTTGATGATGATTAACTCATGTAGTTATAATTTACTAATAATCTTGTGATATTTAGTTTCAGATATTTGACCAAAATATTAGTAGGTGATTAACTCAACAAAAGAGTTTTGGAGCTTTCACGTGTTGATTCAAGAGCTCGAGCGTCAAGATCGCATCTAGTACTCGGTTGGAGTCAAGCTCGTTGGATCGCGTATGGATCGAGTCGGCTTGGAGACAAGAAGACTTTGGTATTGTGTTTAGTTTAGTTGTTTAGATCTTGTATAAAGATTAGATAGTGTTGATATGCTCAAGTTCACAATACACACACAAGTTATGAAGTTATTGGTTTTGGTTTAACCGGTTTGTGTTTTTCTAGTCAAAATATAGATATATATATCCTTTATGTATATTGGATTCTATCCATATGCAACATGCTTCAAAGTTGTTTCAATATCATGTTTTTATATTTACATGTGTTTTGGAAAAATCAGATTTCCATTTCAAAGTTTGGTTTTTGAAAAATACCGATTTTGGTTTAAAGGCAAATTTTTATATCACAAAAATGGTTTAAATAGTTTGTAATATGTGTTGAATTTTAGTCACACATATTTGTATTTCAAAGATCATGAAGAACTTATTTTTGTGGAATTTATGTATATTTTATGAGATTTTTTAGAAGGCAAATTAACAAGTTTTTAAATTCCTATACACTGGACCTGGTCTTCTGCCGGTCGATCGAGGCAGAAGTCGGTCGACCAGACCGGTCGACCGATATGCACAGACGTGCACAAGTCAGTGGGCTGGTGGGCCGGTCGACCGGCAGAGAGCTGTTGCTTTCTGTATTTAGTCCCGGTCGATCGGGCGGTCGACCGGCAGAGAGCCTCAGCTCTCTGTTTCTAGGCTCCTGTCGACCGGGCGGTCGACCGGTGGCTCAACGGTCATAAAAATGAGCGTTGGCTGGTCGATCGGGCGGTCGACCGGAAGGGCAATCTGCCCTTTCCAGACTGCCAATGGGCAGATTTTTTGGAGGGTTATAAATAGCCCCCTCCTTAGCTGATTTCACCAAGAATTTTAAAAGCAAAATTTTCTATCTTTCAGCAAGTTTCTAAAAGAGTTTTTTGTGCCAAAAGATTTATTCTTTATTTGTTTTAAAGTGTCGGAAAATTCAAAGAAAAGAGAGTCTTTTGGGAATTGATTTTTGGTCTTGATTTCAATATCTATTTGGAGTTTTTCCCATGTGTTTTTCTTTATTCCAAACACTTTATTTTCTCACACTTGAGCTATCATATCTATCATATCTATTAGGATCTTGTTTTGTGAGAAAAATTGGTTTGTGGTTGTTGATACCACCAGAGTTGTTAACCTTCTTTACTTTGTGATATCCCTCTAGTGAGAGGTGATTGTGGAGGTTGTGTTGGTATCCCTCTAAGTGTAGAGGTGATTGAGGTTGGTGTTTGGCTTTGAGCCTTATCCCTCTAGTGAGAGGTGATTCTGGAGGTTGTGTTTGGTTGTTGGTATCCCTCTAGTGAGAGGTGATTGTGGAGGAGTTTGGTTGTGTTGGTATCCCTCTAAGTGTAGAGGTGATTGTTGTGGAGTTTTAGCTTAGTACCTTATCCCTCTAGTGAGAGGTTGATCTTGTTTAGCTAAGTGCCCATCCCTCAAGTATAGAGGTGATTTATGTTAGGCCTTGCCTCTTGTGTAGAGGTTGTATTGTTAGAGAGAGGAGTTATGTACTCCTGGTTTGTATTACCCAAATCCTCAGTGGAGGCTCCCTGTGTGGGAAGTCCTGTGTAGACGATATAGTGGAAATCCTTCTGTGTGAAGGCAGGGACGTGGAGCAGTGGCTCGAACCTCGAAACATATCTTGTTGTTTGCGATTGATCCACTATCTTTTAACTCTCTCTTATTGTGAATTGCATCATATTGCTCATATCATTTATATGCTTGGTTTTGATTGTGTGCCATACTTATGTTAAACTAAGAGAACTTCATATAGCACCTCAACTCTTATTTAGAGCAATTTAGAGGAGTTAGTCTAGAGCCCTTCACTGGGAATTCGGCTACACTCTTTGGTTACACTAAGTGTGTAGCAATTTAGTTTTAATTCTGCATCATTTGTCATTAGATTAGCCTTACACCTATTCACCCCCTCTCTAGGTGTACTTTCAATTGGTATCAGAGCCTACGCTCCTGATATTAGGTTTAACCAATTAGGAGTGAGATCTTGGTTGCTAATCTAGTATTTGTATTTGCACACTTATTTGTTTACATACACTCATGGATTACCTTGCCCCTCCCATGTTTAATGTTTCTAACATCGATATGTGGAAGTTTAAGATGAGTATGTATTTAAAAACTCTAGGAATGCATGTTCACCTTGCCGCTACTAAGAAATCTTATCTTGGTAATAGCAAACATATAGAGGCCAATGCATAAGGCCTAGAGGCACTTAGGAGCACTCTAAATAAAGAATATCTTATGGTTTCTCATTGTGATTCCGCCTTTGCAGTGTGAAACACCTTGACCCTCCAAAGCTTCAAGCGCCAAACATTGTGGAGAAGGAATCTAGTGGAGATGAGTCCAACCAACATTGCTACATGGTCTAAGGAAATGAATCCCTTGAGGTAAACTCAGAAACTCAACTAGATGATTGTGCTAGTTCTTCTGGCGATGACTATGTTGATGCCGATGCTTTAAATGAAGAACTATCTATTGTTTGTGAAGACTTTTTAGAAAAATACCAACTCTTGAAAAAGAAAAGTCTTAAACTAAAAGAAGAGAATAAGGATTTGTTATCTAAACTTGATGTTGTTTTGTAAGAGAGGAATGATATTTCAAATGAAAGAGACTCTTTGAAATGCCAACTTGAACTTGCTCTCAATGAAAATAAAATTTTAAAAATAAAAAATAATTGTGATGCAGTTTTGAAGAAAAATGAAGTTCTATCTTCAAAACTTGTTTTTGTTTTAAAAGAAAATGATTCTTTGAAAAACAAAATTATTTCTATTTTAAAGGAATTGGATTTGGTTTCTAAGAAAAATAATTCTTTGAAAAATGATATTGATTCACATGTTTACCATGCTCCATCATCTAGCATACCTATTACATGCTCCACTTTATCTTCAAGTATTAAAAATGATATTTATATATTGAAGAAAAGTGTTGATTATTTGGGCTCCACTTTGAGCCAATGTGTTATGAACCACACACGGTTGGAATTCATGTTTCGGAAGAAACATGCTTCTCCTATGCATGCACACAAAGCATGGCATACACATGCTTCTCATGTTCACACGCATGATACCATGTATGCTCATGTGTGCACTTGTACACATTGTGGACGTAAGGGCCACCTTGCAAAATTTTGCTATGATAGAATTAATGATTCAAATTTTGCAAATAAGTTTGTTTGGGTTAGGAAAGGTGCTAACCCCCATGGACCTAAAAGAGTATGGGTACCAAAATCTACTCCTATTTTATTTGATGCAGGTGTGGGCTCTTACTTGACGTGAGGGCATTAGTGCCTTAAGGTGAATGCGTTCCGAGCTAAATGGTGACACTTTTGGATGCATCACTTTCAAGGGGAGTTTGGTGGGAGGATCAACATGGTTTGGAGATCTAGAGATGTGCCCTAATGGTTTTGGTAACTGTCTCTAACTCCCATTTAGTTTACATGCTTTCATATTGTTGATTTTTAGTATGTCATGTTTTAATGATTATTATGTTAAATGCCATGTTAATTAGACTTGAAATATACATGATTAGTATTTGAGATACACCCATGTTCATATGTATCCATATTTGTGTTCTCACTATAGTTTAGCTATTGTGTATATCATAACTCTAAAACATGTGCATCTAGCTTAATGATCATATTGATTTATGTTTATGATTCTTTTGCACTTCATGTTTTGATTACGTGCTTAGATGTAGTTTTCATTAAAACTTGTGTATATACTTGTACAACTAATGAGCCACATTTGATTCTTATATGTTTGTGTCTAATTGCTCATTTGTACCCATTAGATGTACTAGTATAGCTTAGTTTTGATGATTAATGCATTTCAACTTGTATTCCCATTTTGTACATGTTTTCGTATGTTTAGCTTCATGTATATGTTAATTTTGTAAAAACTCCGAGATATACATGTATACCCTTGAGTCATTTGCGTTTCATACAAAATTTCTTTATGGACTCAACTGTGTTTAGATATGTATGATACTTCTAGTTTAGACATAACATACATATGCCTTGAAGTTTGAATTATTTTGATGAAAATTAAAATTTTCATGTTTTTCAGCAGCTTATAAAGGAATTTCATATTAAGCTAAATTGCCTATTCCCATGATTTCGTTGATAACATGATTCTTACACTTACATTATTTTTATTTACTCATGATTTTTGTTTTCATGAGTCTCATATATGTGCTTTATAGACCTTGAGCGTTGATGATCGTGTGACTTACATGTTTTTCATGAAAAATCTTCATGTTTTATTCCTTACTTGAAAGATTTCGCACTAGTTTTCAAATATTATCTTTAAACTAGTCATTATTCTTCAATTGGTAGAGTTTTCAAATGTGTTAAATTATTTTCAAATCCTATTTTTGAAACCCCTTCCATCAAAGGGCGGAAGGATGGGCGACCATGCCTTGTATGCTCAAATTGAAAATTTATTTAAACATGTGCATGAAAGGTAGGTATTTATGAGTTATATATTTGATCCTCATTGTATTTTTAATTGGTATCTCAATTGATATTTTCATGTTTGTATACTCATGTTTTGTTTTCTATATATGTATGCTTCAAACTTCAAATAATATCAATTTCAATTGGTATTTACATTTTCATACATATATGTGATTTGATTGTGCTTGCTATATCTTTACATCTTAAAGCACAAATTATATTTATGCTAAGCTTTGTTAACTCCTTAATGTCAATTATTTTTCAATTGGTATCTTATATAAGCTTATGCATTGTTTTTATTGGTATTTCATAAAGGGGGAGAAAATTCATGTTTTATCTTTCAATTGGTATCTTTCAATCGATTTTATTTTCAATTGATATCCTACTCCCATTCTTTATGATGAAAAATACTTTGTTTTAGTATATGCTAACATTTTCAATATTAGTATCATGTTTCATTTTACATTGGTATCTATATTGATATGAGTTATGATTACCTAAAACATTTAGTTTTTACTTTCAATTGGTTGGTACTTTCATTTGGTATCAAGATGTCCAATATATATATATTTCAATTGGTATCAAACCATACAATGTTTTATTTTCTATTGGTATCAAAGATTTACAAGACATGTTAAATTGATATCAAGATATTTTCAATTGGTATTTTATAGTATCTTAAAAAAATTTGTTTCCTTTCAATTGGTATCGTAAAACTGTTTTGTTTACTTTCAATTGGTGTCATAAATTGGTATCAAAATATTTTGATGTATACCTTTATCACATATTGATTTATTTTTCAATTTGTATCATATTGTTTTGATATGTATCGCTTATATGTAAGGAAAACTTAACATCTTCTCCTTATATAGATTCATGTTGAGTGCATTTCATATTGAGGAGCTTGACCTCTCTTCTCTACGTTTTACACGTGTGTAAGGGGAGCTTCACATCTCCTTTTATACATTGTATATTATGCGTTATATGATTAGGTTTAGTCATCTCTTTTTCATATAATGCATGTATGCAGGGGGAGTTAACTTTACATCTCTCCTCTTCATGAATGTATATCGCATATACATCCTTTTTGTTTGATTTGACCTAAAGGAAGATTTTTTTTTTAGTTTATTTATGCCCCTTTGTTGATGATTGACAAAAAGGGGGAGAGAAATTGAAGAGTTTTATATATGCATATTTATGTCATCTATATGCATGTTTATTTTTTTTTTCAAATTAATATCAGAACATATATGTTTTGTTTTCCATTGATATCAAAGCATACATTGTTAATATGTTTTATTTATTTTATGCACACATTGAATATCTTTATTGTTTATTGCTATAGATGAGTTAAGGGGGAGCTTCTATGAAGCTTAACTTTAATCCATGCATATATAACTCCATGAGTTTTGTCATCATCAAAAAAGGGGGATTGTAGGCCCAGAGGCCATTCACTCTAGTTTTGATGATGATTAACTCATATAGTTATAATTTACTAATAATCTTGTGATATTTAGTTTCAGATATTTGATCAAGATATTAGTAGGTGATTAGCTTCAACAAAAGAGTTTTGGAGCTTTCACGTGTTGATTCAAGAGCTAGAGCGTCAAGATCGCATCTAGTACTCGGTTGGAGTCAAGCTCGTTGGATCGCGTTTGGATCGATTCGGCTTGGAGACAAGAAGACTTCGGTATTGTGCTTAGTTTAGTTATTTAGATCTTGTGTAAAGATTAGATAGTGTTGATATGCTCAAGTTCACAATACACGCACAAGTTTTGAAGTTGTTGGTTTTGGTTTTTGGTTTAACCGGTTTATGTTTTTCTAGTCAAAAACATAGATATATATATCCTTTATGTATATTGGATTCTATCCATATGCAACATGCTTCAAAGTTGTTTCAATATCATGTTTTTATATTTACATGTGTTTTGAAAAAATCGGATTTTCATTTCTAAGTTTGGTTTTTGGAAAATTCTGATTTTGATTTAAAGGCAAATTTCTATATCACAAAAATGGTTCAAATAGTTTATAATATGTGTTGAATTTTAGTCACACTTATTTGTATTTCAAAGATCATGAAAGAACTTATTTTTGTGAAATTTATGTGTATTTTATGAGATTTTTTAGAAGGCAAATTAACAAGTTTTTAAATCCTTATATACTAGACCTGGCCTTCTGCCGGTCGACCGGCCAGTTGACCGAGGCAGAAGTCGGTTGACCGGACCGGTCGACCGACGTGCACAGACTTCACAAGCCAGTGGGCTGGTGGGCCGGTCGACCGTCCAGAGAGCTCTGCTCTCTGGAAATGGCCCCGGTCGACCAGACCGGGCGGTCGACCGGCAGAGAGCTGTTGCTCTCTGTATCCAGTCCCGGTCGACCGGGCAGTCAACCGACAGAGAGCCTCAGCTCTCTGTTTCCAGGCTCCGGTCGATCGGGCGGTCGACTGGCGGCTCAACGTTCATAAAAATGACCGTTGGCCGGTCGACCGGAAGGGCAATTCTGCCTTTCTAGACTGCCAACGGGCAGATTTTTTGGAGTGTTATAAATAGCCCCCTCCTTAGCTGATTTCATCAAGAATTTTTAGAGCAAAATTTTCTATCTTTCAGCAAGTTTCTAAAAGAGTTTTTGTACCAAAAGATTTATTGTTTATTTGTTTTAAAGTGCTAGAAAATTCAAAGAAAAGAGAGTGTTTTGAGAATTGGTTTTTGGTCTTGATTTCAATATCTATTTAGAGTTTTTCCCAAGTGTTTTTCTTTGTTCCAAACACTTTGTTTTCTCACACTTGAGCTATCATATCTATCATATCTATTAGGATCTTGTTTTGTGAGGAAATTGGTTTGTGGTTGTTGATACCACCAAGAGTTACAAAGCTTCTTTACTTTGTGATATCCCTCTAGTGAGAGGTGATTGTGGAGGTTGTGTTGGTATCCCTCTAAGTGTAGAGGTGATTGAGGTTGGTGTTTGGCTTTGAGCCTTATTCCTCTAGTGAGAGGTGATTGTGGAGGTTGTGTTTTGTTGTTGGTATCCCTCTAGTGAGAGGTGATTGTGGAAGAGTTTGGTGGTGTTGGTATCCCTCTAAGTGTAGAGGTGATTGTTTTGGAGTCGTGGCTTAGTGCCTTATCCCTCTAGTGAGAGGTTGATCTTGTTTGGCTAAGTGTCCATCCCTCTAAGTGTAGAGGTAATTTGTATTATGCCTTGACTCTTGTGTAGAGGTTGTATACTTGAAGAGAGGAGTTGTGTACTCCCGATTTGTATTACCCAAATCCTCAGTGGAGGTTCCCTGTGTAGAAAGTCCTGTGTGGACGATATAGTGAAAATCCTTCTGTGTGAAGGCGGGGACGTAGAGCAGTGGCTCGAACCTCGAAACATATCTTGTTGTTTGCGATTGATCCACTATCTCTTAACTCTCTCTCTCTTATTGTGCGTTGCATCATATTGCTCATATCATTTATATGCTTGGTTTTGATTGTGTGCCATACTTGTGTTAAACCAAGAGAGCTTCATATAGCACCTCAACTCTTATTCAGAGGAATTTAGAGGAGTTAGTGCAGAGCCCTTCACCGGGAATTCGGCTACACTCTTTGGTTACACTAAGTGTGTTACAATTCAGTTTTAATTCCGCATCATTTGTCATTAAATTAGCGTTACACCTATTCACCCCCCTCTAGGTGTACTTTCACTTCCCTCATTTTACCCATTCGCTGAGAGTTTTTTGACTCGTATTTGCATATCCAGATATAGGGGATACTTTATTTTGCTGACGTGGCGTCGTACATATTATTGAGGTGTTTGCGGAGCAGCGGTAGGAGCTGTTGGCCCAGAGGCCTTCCACTCTAGTTTTGATGATGATTAACTCATGTAGTTATGTTTACTAATATTCTTGTGATGTTTAGTTTCAGATCATTAACCAAGATATTAGTTGGTGATTGCTTCAACAAAGATGGTTTGGAATCTTTCACATGTGATTCCAGAGCCCGAGCATCAAGATCATATATAGCACTCGTTGGAGTCAAGCTCGATGGATCACGTTTTGGATCGAGTCGACTTGAAGATGGAGATCGTCAAGAAGACTTAGGTATCCTAGTTTTGTTTTGTGTTTAGATCCATGTGTAAAGATTAGATAGTTGATATGCTCAAGTTCACAATACACACACGTTTTATGTTTTGGATATTGGTTTTCAGTTTTTTGTTTACCGATATTGGTTTTCATGAATAGTTAGATCAAAACAAGTTTAAATGGTTTTATGTATAGTAGATTCATTCTATATACATGCATGCTTAACTTCCTAGACAAACTTATTTTGACTTACTTATTCATGTGTTTTATGTTTTGGTATTTTTAACAAAACATATTTTTGGATTTAAAGATAAAAACATGAATATATATATGTTTCATGTATATTGGACTTATGTCCATATGCAACATGCCTAAAAGTGTTTAAGCATCATGTTTTTGTATTTGAATGAGTTTTAGGAAAAATCAGATTTCCTATTGAAAAATCCAAGTTTGAAAAAATACAGGTTTTGGTTTTTGATAAAATTTATAAGACACAAAAATAGTCCAAAATGTTTGAAATTTGTGTTGAAAATTTTCACACAAGTTTATATTTCAATGTAGAATGATAAAACTATTTTGTGAATTTTTAGAAGATTTATAAGAATTTTTAGAATTATTTTAAACCAGGTTTTCTGACCCAGTTGGCCTCTGCCAGGCTCTGGCGGTTGACCGGTCGGTCGACCGGGACCTAGAGTCGACCGACCGGGCGGTCGACCGACGTGCAAAAGGCTGTGCACGTTTGGCCAGGCAATTGGGCCAGTCGACCGGGCGGTCGACCGCCAGAGAGCTTTGCTCTCTGTATTTTTTTCGGTCGACCGGCCGGTTGACCGCGGGCAGCAGCCAACGGTCAAAAGTATGACCGTTGGCGGTCGACCGGGCGGTCGACCGCCAGCCGCGCTGGCTGAAAAATACAGCCAACGGCTAGTTTTTTGGAGAGGGCTATTTAAGCCCCACTTGTTTGAGTTTTTGGTTAAGATTTTTAACAAGAAAAATTCCTACTTTCTGAAGTGTTTTTACAAGATTTCAAAAGTGTTTAAAGCTTAAAAGATTTCATCTTTGTTTTGTTTTCAAGGGTTTTGAAAAATTCAAAGAAAACTAGGTTTTGGGATATTATTTTGGATCTTCATTTCTATCATTTACAAGAGGTTTCCCAAGTAGTTTTTCTTTGTTATTTGATTTCCAAAAACACCTTGATTTTCACTTGAGCTATATCACTCTATCCTATTCTATAGGATCATTATTTGTGGGAAAAGAGATTGAGTTTGTGGTCTTTGAGATCACCTTATTGTAAACACCCTTTATTTGTGATATCTCTCTTTGGTAGAGGTTGAGATTGTGGTGTGCTCCCTCTTTGGTAGAGGTTAAGGTTGTTGTTTACTCCCTCTTGGTGAGGTGGAGTTGGTGTTGGTTTGGATCCCTTTTCGGTAGAGGTGGATTGTGTTTGTATTGCCTCGGTGGAGGTTATTGTTTGAGAGAGGAGTTCGGTACTCCCGGTTGTACAAAATCCTCCTCGGTGGAGGTTCCCTCGGTGGGAGTCCTAGGTGGACGAGTTAGTGGATTGGAAATCCTTCTCGGTGAAGGCGGGGACGTAGAGCTCGGTGCTCGAACCTCGAAACAAATATTTGTGTTTGCGTTTGATCCAATTGACTCTTAACTCTCTCTCTCTCTCTTTGTTTGTGTTGTGCATAGCATCATTCATATCATCATATCTTGTTTGCTTGTGTTGTACCTTGCATTGATTCTTATTGTTATATATCCATTATATGCTTGGTTTGTTTGTGTGTGCCTCACTTGTGCTTAACCACGAGAGCTTCATATAGCACCTCAACTCTTATTCAGAGGAATCAAGAGGAGTTAGTCCAGAGCCCTTCACTGAGAATTCGGCTACACTCGTTGGTTGCATTAAGTGTAGTTGCAATTAAGTTTTAATTTTCACATTTAGTTTTTAGATTAGCACTATCATCTATTCACCCCCCCTCTAGGTGATTTCAATTGGTATCAGAGCCTCCGCTCTTGATATTTGGTTTAACCACCTAGGAGTAGATCTTGGCTTGCTAATCTATCTTTTACATTTGCACACTATTTATTTGCACACACTCATGGATTGCTTGTCACCTCCCATGTTCGATGTCTCCAACATTGACATATGGAAATATAGGATGTCCATGTATTTAAAAACCCTAGGCTTGCATGTTTTCCTTGCCGCTACCAAGAAATACTATCTTGGTAACCACAATCATATCGGGGCCAATACACAAGCCCTTGAGGCTATTAGAAGCACGCTAAACAAAGATTATCTTATGCTTGTTTCTAACTATGATTCCGCCTTTGTAGTGTGGAATAAGTTGACCACCTCCAAGCTTCAAATGCCCAACATCATGGAGGAAGAATCTAGTGGAGAATCCGAGCCACGATGCTATATGGTCCAAGGGAATGACTCCCTTGAGGTACATTCGGATACTCAACTAGATAGTGCTAGCTCTTCATTTGATAATCATGATAGTATGGATGCCGATGCTTTAAATGAAGAGTTATCTATTGTTTGTGAGAACCTCCTTGAAAAATATAAAGTTTTGAAAAAGAAAACTTGTAATTAAATAAAGAAAAAGAGGATTTGTTTTCAAAACTTGAGTTGGTTTTGCAAGAGAAGGATGAGATTTCTAATGAAAGGGATTCATTGAAATCTAGACTTGAACTTGCCCTAAATAAAAATGATTGTGAAATAATTTTGAAGAAAAATGAAAATTTGTCTTCAAAAGTTAGTTTTGTTTAAAAGAAAATGAATCCTTGAAAATGAAAACTGCTTCTATTTCTAAGGATTTAGAAATGTGTTTAAAGAAAAATGAATTTTTGCAAAATAATATTGATTCTCATGTTTGTCATGCTTCTTCATCTAGCTCACTTATTGCATGCTATACTTCTTCCTTAATTGAAAATGATATAAATTTGTTAAAAAAGAATATGGATTGTTTAGGTTCCACTTTGAGCCATTGTGTTGTGAGTCATACACGTTTGGAATCTTTGTTTCGAAAGAAACAAGTTCCATCTATGCATGCACACCATACACGGCATACACATGCTCCTCACGGACACAACCATAACACGATGTATGCTCATGTGTACACTTGTACACATTGTGGACGTAAGGGCCACCTTGCTAAATTTTGTTATGATAGAATACATGTTTCTAATTTAGCAAATAAATTTGTTTGGGTTAGGAAAGATGCTAACCCCCATGGACCCAAAAAGATGTGGGTACCAAAGACCGACCCTATTGTATTTGATGTAGGTGTGGGCTCTCGCATGACGTGAGAGTTATGGTGCCTTGAGGTGGATGCGTTCCGAGCCTAAAGATTACTATTTGGATGCATCACTTTCAAGGGGAGTTTGGTGGAGAGGACCACCATGGTTTGGAGAACTAGAGAGGTGCCTTCATCGGTTTTGGTATCGATCTCTAACTCCCGTTTATATTTACATGCTTTCATTTCATTGTTTATAGCATGTTTTGATTATTATGACTATGCCATGTTAATTAGATTAGTGATATACATGTTAGTTATTTGAGACACCCATGTTTAATATGGATCTATATCTATGTGTTCTCACCTTGTTTTTAACTAATATGTATGTCCTAGAAGTAATACACATGCATATACATAATGATCATATGTATGTTTATGATTTTTTTTTGTTTTGATGTTTCATGATTTGATTACATGTTTAGATGTTAGTTTTCATTAAAAGTAGGATATATACTTGTACATAGAGTGGGCCACAAGTAAATTATTATATGTTTGTGCTTGAATGCTTATTTGTACCCATTAGATGTTCTAGTATAGTCTAGTTTTGATGATTCATGCATTTAACTTGTATTCCTATTTTATCCATGTTTTTCATGTTTTTATGTTTAACTTCATGTATATGTCCATCTTGTCCAAATTATTGATTATACATATACATCCTTTGAGCCACGTGCCTTCATGCATATACATTTGTGGACTCGTTATGTTTTGAAAATATATGTGTATTTTAGTTTGTACTTGACATACATATGCCTTGAAGAAATCGAGTTTTGATGATTTTCGTGTTTTAAGGAATATTGAGCTTATTGTCTATCTTTCATGATTATGACCTTCACATTTTATTTGTACACTCACCCTTCTTGTTTACTCATGCCTTATTTTCATGAGTCATATTCATGCTTCATTGTCATTGAGTGTTGGCTATCATGTGAATTTCATGTTTCATGAAAAATATTTTTGTTTTATTCCTTACTTGAAGGATTTCGTACTAGTTTACAAGTTTTTCCATTTAACTAGTCGCGATATTCTTCGTTATGGTAGAGTTTTTCAAACATACTTTATTTTTCAAATCTATTTTTGAAAACCCCTACCTTCCACGGGCGGCTGGATGGGAGTCCATGCCTTGTATGTTCTTTATTGAAAATCATTTTAAACATGAGCATGTATGGGTGGTAGGTAATATGAGATATACATTTGATATTATTGTTGTTTCAATTGGTATCATTAGATTTTTTTTAATTGGTATCAATATTGACATTTTTGTATACTCATATATATTTTTATGTATGTATGCTTTCACTTCAAATTGTATCAATTTCGATTGATATCTAATTTTTCATACATATATTTGTTTATGCTAAAGCTTGAGTTTTTAATGACCATCATGTTTCAATTGATTAGTTTTCAATTGGTATCTTAAACAAGCTTATGCATCATTTTATTTGGTATTTCATAAAGGGGGAGAAAACTCGTAATTTATCTTTCAATTGGTATTTTGTTTACCTTTGATTTCCACTCCCTTACTTTATGATAGAAAATGATTTAAAATTTTTTAGAATAATAATTTCAGTTGGTATCATATGATTAAAAGAATAATACTTTAAATTGGTATCAAGATTTTATTTGTTTTCTCAAAATTGGTATCAAATTTGTTTTATTGAGAAAATTCGAAATGTTTTAATAAGAAATATTAAAAAAAAATGTTTTGATATGATTGCCTATATGCAAGGGGAGCTTAACATCTCTTCTACATATAGATTCATGTTGTGTGTATCCTATATTGAGGAGCTTGACAACTCTTCTTTATGTGATACACGTGTGTAGGGGGAGCTTCACATCTCTTCTTATGCATTGCATATTTTGTGTTATGTGAATTAGGGCTTGTCATCGTTTCTTCATGTAATGCAAATATGTAGGGAAGTTAACTTAGCGTCTTCCTCTTCATGAATGTATATCGCATATATCTATTTATTGATTTGTTTGTTTGACCTCTTTGTTGATTCTTTGTTTCGAACAAAAAGGGGGAGAAGAATTTATTGATTTGTTTTTACTTTGATCCCTTGTTGATGATTGACAAAAAGGGGGAGAAGTATTTGGTATATATATGCATGTTTTTGGAAAAAGGAATTATGTTTATGCATATATGTTTTGTGTTTTGCAAATAGGAGAAAAAGAATTTGATGTGTTTCATGTTTATCTCCATGTATTTGCATCCGTGTTCATGAGCCTTCATTGCATACTTATTATGTTTCTTCCTATGCATGAGTTAAGGGGGAGCTTCTTTGAAGCTTAACTTTAATCCATGCATATATAACTCCATGAGTTTTGTCATCATCAAAAAGGGGGAGATTGTTGGCCCAGAGGCCTTCCACTCTAGTTTTGATGATGATTAACTCATGTAGTTATGTTCACTAATATTCTTGTGATGTTTAGTTTCAGATCATTAACCAAGATATTAGTTGGTGATTGCTTCAACAAAGATGGTTTGGAAGCTTTCACATGTGATTCCAGAGCCCGAGCATCAAGATCATATATAGCACTCGTTGGAGTCAAGCTCGGTGGATCACGTTTTGGATCGAGTCGACTTGAAGATGGAGATCGTCAAGAAGACTTAGGTATCCTAGTTTTGTTTTGTGTTTAGATCCATGTGTAAAGATTAGATAGTTGATATGCTCAAGTTCACAATACACACACGTTTTATGTTTTGGATATTGGTTTTCGGTTTTTGGTTTAACCGATATTGGTTTTCATGAATAGTTAGATCAAAACAAGTTTAAATAGTTTTATGTATAGTAGATTCCTTCTATATACATGCATGCTTAACTTCCTAGACAAACTTATTTTGACTTACTTATTCATGTGTTTTATGTTTTGGTATTTTTAACAAAACATATTTTTGAATTTAAAGACAAAAACATGAATATATATATGTTTCATGTATATTGGACTTATGTCCATATGCAACATGCCTAAAAGTGTTTAAGTATCATGTTTTTATATTTGAATGAGTTTTAGGAAAAATCAGATTTCCTATTGAAAAATCCAAATTTGGAAAAATACAGGTTTTGGTTTTTGATAAAATTTATAAGACACAAAAATAGTCCAAAATGTTTGAAATTTGTGTTGAAAATTTTCACACAAGTTTATATTTCAATGTAGAATGATAAAACTATTTTTGTGAATTTTTAGAAGATTTATAAGAATTTTTAGAATTATTTTAAACCAGGTTTTCTGACCCAATTGGCCTCTGCCAGGCTCTGGCGGTTGACCGGCCGGTCGACCGGGACCCAGAGTCGACCGACCGGACGGTCGACCGACGTGCAAAAGGCTGTGCACGTTTGGCCAGGCAATTGGGCCAGTCGACCGGCGGTCGACCGGTCAGAGAGCTTTGCTCTCTGTATTTTTTCGGTCGACCGGCCGGTCGACCGCGGGCAGGCAACGGTCAAAAATATGACCGTTGGCGGTCGATCACCAGCCGCGCTGGCTGAAAAATACAGCCAACGGCTAGTTTTTTGGAGAGGGCTATTTAAGCCCCATTTGTTTGAGTTTTTGGTTAAGATTTTAACAAGAAAAATTCCTACTTTCTGAAGTGTTTTTACAAGATTTCAAAAGTGTTTAAAGCTTAAAAGATTTCATCTTTGTTTTGTTTTGAAGGGTTTTGGAAAATTCAAAGAAAACTAGGTTTTTGGGATATTGTTTTGGATCTTCATTTCTATCATTTACAAGAGGTTTCCCAAGTAGTTTTTCTTTGTTATTTGATTTCCAAAAACACCTTGATTTCCACTTGAGCTATATCACTCTATCCTATTCTATAGGATCATTATTTGTGGGAAAAGAGATTGAGTTTGTGGTCTTTGAGATCACCTTATTGTAAACACCCTTTATTTTTGATATCCCTCTTTGGTAGAGGTTGAGATTGTGGTGTGCTCCCTCTTTGGTAGAGGTTGAGGTTGTTGTTTACTCTCTCTTGGTGAGGTGGAGTTGTGTTGGTTTGGATCCCTCTTCGGTAGAGGTGGATTGTGTTTGTATTGCCTCGGTGGAGGTTGTTGTTTGAGAGAGGAGTTCGGTACTCCCGGTTATACAAAATCCTCCTCGGTGGAGGTTCCCTCGGTGGGAGTCCTAGGTGGACGAGTTAGTGGATTGGAAATCCTTCTCGGTGAAGGCGGGGACGTAGAGCTCGGTGCTCGAACCTCGAAATAAATCTTTGTGTTTGCGTTTGATCCAATTGACTCTTAACTCTCTCTCTCTCTCTCTTTGTTTGTGTTGTGCATAGCATCATTCATATCATCATATCTTATTTGCTTGTGTTGTACCTTGCATTGATTCTTATTGTTATATATCCATTATATGCTTGGTTTGTTTGTGTGTGCCTCACTTGTGCTTAACCACGAGAGCTTCATATAGCACCTCAACTCTTATTCGGAGGAATCAAGAGGAGTTAGTCCAGAGCCCTTCACCGGGAATTCGGCTACACTCGTTGTTTGCATTAAGTGTAGTTGCAATTAAGTTTTAATTTTCGCATTTAGTTTTTAGATTAGCACTATCACCTATTCACCCCCTCTCTAGGTGATTTCAGGAGCTCGGAGTTCTCTTTGAGTGATCATCCGAACTTGGGTACTATTCATATATTTTTTGTTTATTCTTGTTGATTTTCTTGATTCCCTATATATATGGACTCATCTTTTATTCTATTTGATTATTTATAGAATAATGTTATCTTGTGTGAAAAATTATATGTCATATTATGGTGTTATGATGTTATGATAGTATATTTTATAACTTGCTCAAGTTGCATAAGGTTTGGAGTGTATAAGTGGGAGATTCTCCTCGCGTATATGCGTCACTGACTCTTGTCATGTGACGTTTCATCATATTTTGAGAAGAGGGGGCGATATATTTTATTATTATGATACAGTATCGTATCCTCACTGTCACCACTATAGCTCTTAACATGAAATATTTGAGAAGACATCATACTTTTTTTAATTTTTATATCATTTTATCCAATGATCAGAATGGTAGCTACTCTAATAAATAAAATATTATTTAAAGAAAATTATTAATCAAAAACGAGGGAAGCAGGGTTTTCTCATGTGACTCCTTCATAAATTTTGTCTGTCCGTTTATCCTTTGTCCATCTTTAACCGAGAGAGAAAGAGAGATAGCTACAGAGAGAATCCAGCAGCCCACCGTCCTCTCTCGTCCCCCCTCCCCCTCCCTCTCCTTCCCCCCTCCCCCTCCCCCCTCCTCCTCCTTTCATCTCCCTTTTTTTCTTCCTACTCTTTTTCATCTCCCTCCTTTTTAACGAAACCCGTCGCCTCCCCCTCCGCCTCCGCCGACCTCTCCTGAACTCGGTTTTCATTGCCCCACAAGTGGTACACTAGTAGTAGAGCCTTCGCCTCTGCCTCCGCCGATCTCTCCTGAGCTCGGTTTTCACTGCTCCACAAGCGGTACACTAGTTGTTCTCTAATCAAAACAAACTAGGTCATAATTTTCAGTTAGAAGAAACAATAAATTTAATATTTCCTCAGCTCTAATTTTCTTCAAAATTTCTTTTTTTTCATTTTTCATTTTAATTTTTTTGTACAGCTGAAAACGGGACGGCAAGCTAACTGCCCCAGCGCACGGGGGATTCGGTTCATGTGTGTGAGCCACACACACATATAATAAGAGGGCCAATCCGGCATTGACACGTGTACTGATCCTCTTATAATCTCTTATAATATGTGTGTGAGGCCCACACATAACATATTATAAGAGGATCCGTACACGTGTCAACGTCGGATTGGCCCTCTTATTGTATGTGTGTGTGGCTCACACACATGAACCGAACCCGCGCACGGGGCGCGCTGCGGCTCTCAAGGGTCTCGAAGGGGAGCGACGTTAAAATTAAAAATAGGAAGGGAAAAGAACAAATAAATAAATAAAGGAAAAGCTTTCCCTCTCTCCTCCGGCAACTGTCAGATCCTCTATTTCAGCTGGTATTTTTGCATTTTGCTCCCCGTGGGTTCTCAAAATTGCGTAGTTCTCGTCACCGTCTCATTCTTAGTTTGTTCTCGTTCTCATTTCTCAGGGACGGATCAGAGATTGTGAGATAAATTTTGGGGGTTAGGGTTGCTAATTATTTTCTTCGCATCTCGAAACCCCAAGATGCTCTTGGTAATCTCCTCCCATCCAATCGGAATCTCATTTCGGCATATTATCAGCAATGAGTAGGGGCTCGGATTCGCACGTGAGTTCTCCTGTTTCTTTTCACTCGACTATTTCGATTGAATTACAAGCTTAGATTGGTTTCTATTCTCCTTCTATTTTGGGATCTTCGTCTTAAATTGATTCAATTTGGAGGTGCATTTCAGTTCTATTCCTTTCTTGAAATCTGATTTTTGGATATTTTGAAATGTTCATAAAATTTATTCAACTATTATATAGTTCCATTGGTTTTAGGGCACTGTGTTTATTGGTAATCGCCGCATTAGAGTGTTAGATGTTTTTCTTTTCCTCTTTTGGTTGAAAGTCTATCCTCATTCTGTTGAATTACTCTTTCACATTTGGGCTTGGACAAATTTTTGAAACAATTTTATTTTAAAAAATATTTTAAAAAAAGACTCCTCTCATAAATAATTAGCGAAACCGAGCTTCCTCACGCTAGCTCTGCCCCATATCAGCCAATGGTCATTTCGTGGGTTCAAAAAATCTCCTGTGTTGCCAACACTGGAGTTTTTCTCCACCCGATTAAACTGTCCAGATTTTCCAACACGGGACTTTATAAGCCATACAGAGAGACGCATACAAAGAGGCAGAGGAAGAGAGGATGGCTGAGAGACCAAGTTATAGAACTCCGGTATTACCAACACCGGAGTTTTATCCATTGTGTATAAACCCCGGTATTGGTAACACCGGAGATCTACAAACGATTTATAAATCTCCGGTGTTGTAACACCGGAGAATTTTTAAACCTACAGATCGATCATTGGCCGACGTGGCGCAGAGATGACGTGAGAGAGTTCTGTTTCGTTTTTCTAAGAGTCTTTTTTTAAAAAAATATTTTTAAAATAAAATTATTTCACAAATATGTCCTTTGGGCTTTGTTAATATTGTTTTCTGTTGATATTGATCTTACTTTTATGTTCTGAAAGTTTGTAACAAGTCTTATCACTAATTAGAACATAATCCTTAAACGACCCATGTACTTTCTGCTTCCAAGCATATACTGTTGAAAAAAATTGAAATATCTACCAATGAAGTAATTGATAATGCTCATGGAGTTCCTTGTATCTAAAATGTCTATACTCCTTAAGACATTTTAAAGGCTTTTCCGGACAGATAAATTTTTTTTCAATAAACTCCTAATATTTGTATTTTCAAGCTTTTATTGCTCTTCAAGTACGTATTCCGCATTTTGGTGTGCGTTACAAACAATTTTGTGATCCTTCTCCGTGTCAAGTTTAAACGAGCGTTGCTTTCCTATAAGTGAGCATCCATAGCTCTGCAAGTTACAATTACTGTTAATCTTGCTCACATAAATGCTCTTTAATGCATGTAATTATATATTATCTGTCCTTTTTAATTCTTATCATCGTAGAAAATAAATGGTTTGTGGAATACGAGTAATAGAGGTTTTGTATACCGGTTCTTTGAGGACTCCTTGTGACAGGGACAACCGGTAAGCATATGAGCATGCTTATAACCATAAGCCTTATGTTAAGTATTCATAATTGGTCTTATGCACCCTTCTTTGTCTTAAGGGAGACTGTTGTTCTCATGTTAACTTATTCTCAGCATGGATTGTAACTTCCTTTCACTATCTGTTGGTTGTCCTCCCTCTTAATCCATAACTCAAATTTGGGTATCATTCCGGGCTGCAATATCCATGTCATCATAGTTGGGTCTGCTATAGCACGCATAGTTTACTAAGGTGTAAATATTTCTTATCTTCCTCATATAAATTTTCTTTTCACATGGATAATAATAATATATTATTCTTATTTTAAGTCTTCTGATCATAGGCATAATTGGTCTTTGGAACAAAAGAAATAGAGGTTGCATTCTGATTCTTTACTGATGCAATAAGTATAAGTGTCATCATAGTTGTAGGTCTTAATCTTCAGCCTTATGCATCGTTATTGTCAATTGGTCATCCTATTAACTATTCAGGGAAAGCTCCGCTGTCATACCAAGATTATGCTCCACGATTATGCTCACCATGGTCTGTAATCCCATCCATTCTATCTAGGTCTTCCTCCCTTTTTTCTTCACCCAAATATGGGCACCCATCGTTCCTAGCTCTCCTAAGTTATTTGGTAGTCCATGCCATCATAGGTCTGCTTTGCTTGGCCACAATTGCTGCAGATCTTCTGATATATTCACATTAAACCTTGATTTTCCGTGTTTGCTGGACTGCTACATTTCTCTTGCTTCCCTGGAACCCATTAACGACACCCTATATCGAGATTTGAACAAAACACATCTCATATTTTTGTCAATGTTCAAACACATAGCGAAAGACCTTGTGTCTTTTTCATTCATACCACTTGTTTGACATTCTTGGTTGACTGATACGATCTTCGTACTTGCTATACTATTTGACATTCACCTCTGACATGAGAGTCGGATTTGTACCAAACCTGGGAAATGCAGTCAATTGATTTAAAGAGAGAAAATTTTGGCGTCACCTCTTTATTATATCAATTGAAACCAAAACCTCATTTGGATTGGAAGTACAAATGTGCAAATCACCTTCTTCAGTGGTTTTGTACAGTATCCCGAGATACATAGTGTCGAAAATAAAGAAAACAGTATGTATGCAAGGCCTGTGAATATCTAAACTTGTATAAACATTGACTCTTTCAAAAAGCACTGACAAGGTTGTTTGTGCAAAGGACACAAACTAATGGCCTGAAACCTGTTGGGAATATTTTCTTCTTCTTCTTCTTATTTTTTTCATTCTCTTTTCTTTTTATAGAATAAGGTACTTTTTTGCATCTCCTATATGTATCTTTGCTTCCTTTTTGCCAGTTTAGCACCAGGAATTGTGCTAGTCAATAAGAAGCTTGAAGAGTGCAGTTATTTGTGTGTACTTTGTTTTTGTAGTGAAATATTTTGAGAGTTGAGAAAAGCGTGTGTTTCTTGTTATCAATGCATCTAGAAATACAATGGGATAAAAGTTTCTGTAATATAAAGTAATTAACATTTTATAAAGTAATTAACATCTCTTTTCTAATGGTTGTGATGGTTGCCTGAATGTAGTGTTCCATATTCTGAGGTGCATGAGATTCTTCTTCTATTACTGTCTTCATTTTTATCATTGAAATTTTATGTGTGCTCTACACGTGTAGTTTCTAGTGTATTGATCCTTACTTAAATCAATTGTCTTCTTATCTACTGTTAGTCTGTTACCTAAACACCTGATACTTTGGCTGGCGGCTGAAAATTTTCAGGAACTGTATCGTATTACTTCTTTGATTTGTTGGAGTATATGGAACATGTCAGGATGATTTGGAATCTTTCTCATCAATCTACTTACTAACTTTTGTTTCCAGTAGGCCCAGTTATGAAATGAGGCCTCTTTAATAACTGTCATTTCAAAGAAAAATTAGTGATAGTGTTCAGTTCAGTGCAATTTTTGAAAAAATTGAATTCTGATGTATTCTGAACATTATACTTTTATACCATGTAGGATTATATATATATATATATATATATATATATATATATATATATATATATATATATATATATATATATATATATATATATATATATATATATATATATATATATATAGACTTGTATTCTTTCAAAAGGATTTGATCCCGGATCCTTCCCACTCAAATTCAACCCTCCAACATTCGAATACAAGATCCACTCCGTTGAAGTTGATCTATACTATTTCAAGTATCTATAAACCAAAAATCAAGTGTTTTAAATACTTTTTGCCCATCCATCAAGTAGGGGAAAACGGACGGCCTAAATTGTGAGTTGGTTAGTTTAACGGTGTAGAACATTTGAAATCTAACAAAAATTAGTTTATAGGGGTTTTTAAATGTTTAGATCATAATGAAATGGCCGGATCGAGAATTTGTATGTCTAAAGACATAGATCTAACCAACTCACTACTTTCGGCCGTCCATTTTGCGTCGCTTGATGGATGGGCAAAAAGTATTTAAAACACTTGATTTTTGGTTTATAGATACTTGAAATAGTATAGATCAACTTCAACGGAGTGGATCTTGTATTCGAATGTTGGAGGGTTGAATTTGAGTGGGAAGGATCCGGGATCAAATCCTTTTGAAAGGATACAAGTCTATCTCTATATATATATATATTCTCTCTCTCTCTCTCTCTCTATATATATATATATATATATATATATATATATATATATATATATATATATATATAGAAAGAGAGAGAGAGAGCAAGGTTTTAATACTCTTAGTGATGTGAAACGAGGACCCTATAGTGTGGCTAATCAGTGATAAACTTGAAATCGCAACGTTTCACCACTGTTTATGATCTTCGATAGGAAATCACTTAAAACTAGCAGTGTCACAAGTTGAATTTTAATAATGTTTGCAACTATAGTGTTTAGATAGTTCTAATCTCAAGCAATCCAACATAATACCCACTCTCTCTATCTCTCCCCCTCTTCATCTCCCGTCTCTCTCTGTCTCTATCCCTCCCATTTCCTCTGTTTCTCTCTCCCCCCTCTCTCACCCGCTGTCTTTCTCTCCCTTTCCATCTCTCGTCTCTTTCTGTCTCTTTCCCCTTCCCCTCCCTCTCTCTTCCTGTTTCTGATCTCTCCCCCTCCGATGTATAAGAGAAGCAGATGATGATGGTGGTGAAAATGTGAACGTTTTATCCAGTTCTAGTAGCGATAATGGTGAAGATAGTGATGATAATGATGATAGTGATGGCGGTGATGGCCGTGGTGGGATGATGACAATAATGAGAACAACAATAGTACTGATAGAGGAACTTATAGTCTTGAAGGTCATATGCAAATGTTGAGTTTGACATCAGGCCAACATTATGGTATGACATATGTCCATGACTACAGACCACAACTTGAGAGATATACGAGCACTAGTATCGGTTTATCTACTTACCACAGAGATGATTATGATGATTTGTGTCTCATCGCATTTCAATGTGAAATAACTACATTAGCATATATTTATGAATGTAGTTTGTGCAATTTACTATATTATGCATGTATTTTGATATGCTTCTACCGACGACACGTGTATTTATGCTTTCGCTTTATATTTAGTGTACTAGTTGATATGCTTTGGACATGTGATACATGAATGTGGATGTCTATATTTTTTTAAGATTTGTCGTTATTTTTTCAGAATTTTTTGAGCTTTCTATGTAGCGTTTTGCGCGTATCACTCGAGACCGATCCGAGTCGCCGAGACCGATCCTTCTCAGTGCCCGCCGAGTCAGCTGCCGAGACTGCGACTGTGAACCATGGTTGGTGACGAGGTGGTGGTTGTGGCCGGGATATGTAGTCGGGATTTGGGTTCTCTTGATTGAGTGGAGAAGGAAACGTGGGAGAGATGGCGGCTGTTGATGTGTTGTGATGGTTTTTTTTACTTTCGATTGCAAGTGAAGTAAAAGAGAGAAGAAAAAAGGGTGAAGCTGAGAGGGGATGGTTTGCTTTTGTTTTGATTTTGTAAATATTTTGATTGGATGTGAATGGGTTGGATTGGAATAAAAGACGAAGAAAAACCATAAAGGGAGATCGGGGCCACAGGAGAAGAACAACAAAGAGATAGGGGCATGGCTTGGGAATTGGGGTTTCGTTTTGTTTTTTCTCTTCTTTTTTTTGTATTTTCTGGTGAAAGAAAACTGGAGAGGAATTTGTTTTTTGTGAAGCGGATAAGATTGAGCAGTGGGGATAATTTTGGATTATGATTTCACACTCAAAATTGGGAGAATCGAATTTCACACTCAAAACTCACAAAAGAGATTTTCATTTCGAAAACCCAGAATTTTCTTTAATCAAACTTTCTTATTTTCTAATACAATTTCATGCCTTTAAATAGGCTTACAACCCATATGACTTTCTTCATATTAGTTAATGTGGGACTAAAAAGAGAGACACAAATTTAGAAATAAAGAGAAAAATATACTCGACTTAAATAAATAAAAATACAAACTCCAAACAAAATAAATTAATCAGTGGCATGCGATGTGTGCTGGATGTCCGCATGATTCTCCCCAGGTGGAAGAAAACTCGACTCCGTCGAGTTTGGTGTAGAAAACTCTCATAATGCTTTAACGCAAATGGGTCTACCTGCTGTAACTCACCACTCAATAGATAATATTCATTTTCAACAATCAAATATCATTAAAACACACCAAATAATTTAACCATCTAAAGTTTTATCAAATTTCACTACTGTATTGGGATGAATATCTGAGAGTGAACTCAATGTGGAGGCTCTCAGAAAATGGCTTAGGGAAGGCTTACAATTAGTGGGTTGTTAGGGTTAAGATCAAATAATAATAATCCACTGAATAATTAATATTGAAAACATGACTAATTTTAAAATCTTTAAAAGATATATAACATGAACATTGCAATTTGAATTCTACAAGATTTTGAAAAACCCAACACTACAACATGCAAATTATTAACAATTCTTGAGGAAACTATTTTGGATGAATGCGAGCCATCACAAGTTGTCAATACTAAAGTTCTAAATAACTTCCTGAATCCTAACACGAGCGCATAAATTGCAGTTAACGTTTCTTTATTCAAATATATCGCTGATTTTTCATGTGAAGATCATGCGCGTGTGTGAAAAATGTGATGCAGACTCAAAATACCTTATCATGACTAACAATAGAGAGCTTTGTTTAGTGCTTAACTTGTCTAAAATGGTCGCTGGACTCCTTATTGGACAGAAAAACTTAAGACACTTGGTTAGGCCAATAATACTCACGATCTCTATCAAAAGGAATGATTAGGGGTATCATCATAAATATTCATGGAAGCTTACCTGTTACATCCGTTACGATAACCAGAGATATCCTAACAGGTAACATTTGATGGAACTTACCCTTTTGTTTAACCGTAATGGAAAAAAGTTAAGCTATAAAGTGTGAGATTCTTCCATAGTGGCATTCACTGAGTTTTCAGACATGGGTAGACCATAAATGGTAACATTCTTGACCTGACCTACATCTTTTATCATTATATTGTTCCAAAATTTATCCTCATAAACATGAGTGTTTATTAGGACAAAGCACTGTTTCTTGTTCTCCAATGATAACTCATCAACTTGCTTGTTGAGTTCAGTAGGTGTAATAGAATTCATCCTATGGTATGCAAGTCGGGGGGAGACTAGCTCCTGAGACTAACTTAATGGTGCGTTGTGCATCACGCGTCAGTGGTAGCTTGGCTGGGAGGTCTTCGAGAGGACATTGACAAGCTCCGTGATCACATGGGAGGGTGTCAGCAATAGAAGAGGAAGAGGTTGACGACTAGAGTAGACAATGATAATAAGAGTCGACAGTAAAGAAAGCGGAGAAGGTCGTGTCGAAGTAGAGTCGGAGAGGGAAAGGGCGGACGACAGTTGCAGTAGCAATAAAAGGGACAATAGCCGTGGCAGTTGGGAAAACAACACTAAACTCCATAATCATATGAGTGACTTTCGAGGAGATAGTGCTATCAGGCTTAGGGGCTTCAATGAAAACTTTATCAATGATGACAATTTTAAATGAGGTTGGACAGTTGGTAGTAACATGCCCATAACCTTGACAGTTGTAACACTTGATTATAGGACTAAGTGTGGAGAAGTCCCTTTCTGTGTTCTTGCCTTAACATTACTTTTAATACTTTTTTCATTGATGTCCACCTTGTATGCTGGTCTCTGTGTATGAAATTGGTGTGAATACTGACAGGAAGAAACTTGAATTTAGGGCTTCGTGATTCTGACTTCTAAATGCATGACTCAACTTGGAACATCTAAGTCTTGGACTAAAGTGTAAGCCCCTTTAAGCTCAGTTATTCTACATTTACAAAGCTTATGTTCTAGGTCTATTCGATGTCCAACACAAAATTGGGAATAGACTTGGACGCCACTCTGTTTGCGAAGGATATTGTAACGATTGAGAAACTCGTCGAATTCGTTATTATATTCCTTGTCAGATTTATTGTCTTGGAAAATTTTGCGCCATCTGTTAAGATATTTGTAGTAATGTGGTGGCACGTATTTGCCATTGAGAGTTCGTCCTTCATATAAGACCAGTGTCTATTGGTTCTTGGCCACAAATGCTCCTATTGATTTCAAATCGGTCCAGTGTCGGCTAGCTTGTCCAGTCAGTTTCGTGATAGGGAACCTGACTTTCTCAAATTCAAAAAATGGGTACAGTGTGAAAAATACTGATCTATGCTTTGTAGCGATTCTATAAAAATTTGAGAATCTGACCGATCAAGATAATCCATATGACCATCAAACATTGGGACGTCTATAGTGAGATGTGGGACTTCCTATATGCCATTTTTTATGCAAAAGAAAAAAAAACAAAATTTCCTAATAAATGCTTAAAACAAAACTCAATTATTTTCTAGACCTAATGTAAGTTTCCCACCTAAACCTGGCTCTGATACCAAATTGATGTGAAACGAGGACCCTATAGTGTGACTAATTAGTGATAAACTTGAAATCGCAATGTTTCACCAAAATTTATGATTTTCGGTAGGAAATCGCTTAAAACTAGCAGTGTCATAAGTTGAATTTTAACAATGTTTGCAACTATAGTGTTTAGATAGCTCTAATCTCAAGCAATCCATCATCATATCTAATTAATTGAACATACCAATTTTTAATATAATCAGTAGATTAATAAGTACGGAGCAGAACACACAACTCACAGTTAAAGTGGACAACAAGAAATCTTGATAATAATTTAAAGAATAAACTACATCGTAGTCCAATTTATAATTTGATAGATGAGATAGAATTTTCCAATTGAAAGGCTCTTCTCAGGTATCAGATAATATATATGAACTGAACTTGTGTTGATGAGTGTGCTTCTGATGTTACTGTGTTTGTTGCAGATTTGTTGTGAGTTGCTGGCTAAATCAATTGAAGGGAGAGATCGGTTTGTTCCGTTGGACAAAGGAGGTCATGAGGAGGACAACCGACGAGGAGATGAGTTCGTGGGGGATGTGCAGTCGGGCATCGATGCTGAGGGCAGGGTTGTGCTGTTGATTGATATGAAGATGAAGATGAAGAAAAGGGCGTTGTGATGACTGTTGGTGTACGTGGACGAGGAGCTTGCCGGTGGTCCTTTGTGTGGGGAAAGGAGACGAAGGACTTCCGTTGTGGACGAGGAGATGACGTGGGAGGGAGCTGGCCAGTGATGTCGGTAAAGAGGAGAGGGTGACAAAGAGATCTCGGGGGAGGAAAGTTGGTGACAGGGTGATTGTCGTGGTCCAGAGAAGATGCAGTCAAGATTTGGGTTCTCTTGGTTGAGTAGAGAAGGAAATGTGGAAAAGATGGCGGCTGTTGATGTGTTGTGGTGGGTTTTTTCAAGATTAAAATATCTAAACTATGCATGCAAAACATTGCTAAATCCATATTGTGATATTACTAGTTTTAAGTAATTTCATACCGAAGATCATAAATTTTGATGAAACGTTACGATTTTAAGTTTATCACTGTTTAAACACACCACAGGGTCCCATTTCACATTAATTTGGTATCAGAGCATAGTTTAGGTAGGAAATTTGCATTAGTTTAGATTTTAGGCATTTTAGGAAAATTTGTTTTTGTTTTCTCTGCAAAGAAAAAGAAAAAGAAACTTTCTTTACAAAACCCCAACTAATTCCTCCCTTCTCCCCACGTACCGCAGTCCTCTCCTTCTTCATGTGTCCACCAAGCAACCCAAACACACATTTCCCCATCGTCATCAAGTATCCATCCAAGGCCCTCCATGCCGCTTCATCTAAGCACAACACCATCGCCCTGCTCCTCCACCAGCTCGGGCTTCACTGGCCCTTTTCTCAAACCTCCGCACAGCTCGATGCGGCCGCGAGCAAGTCTGCTCGCAGCTTGGTTTCCAGGGTTTCCCTATGCAGAGCAATCATCTCCCCTCTCCTATTCTCACACTCGACAGAGAGCATGAGAGATCTTGCCGCCTGCATCCCTCGCCTGCTCTCCCATCTTCCCCAGGTTGCCACTCAGATATCTGCCGTCCTGTTTGTTGGAGGCAGGACGGTCAACAACGACCCACGCCCGCGTCAACAACGCGCCACGCCCGCATCGACAACGAGCCACGCCCGCGTTCGATGACGAGCACAGCCCAACGTCAGCACAGGCCATACCCAGTGCCAGCACATGCCAGCCTGCGCCAACGCCAAGTCACGCCAGGCTTCCGAGCAAGCCAAACTGTACGCCTATTTGTGCGCGAGCATCTCCACTTGCAAGCCATGCGAGAGCCAACCTGCAACACAACAACAATAACAACAATCTCTGGAGAAAGCAATGAATCAACAAGGCAACTCAATAATAAACACAACACGGTTACCTGAGAACGTAACTTCTCAATAGGTAAAATTTTATTTTTCAGTAATCAGATATTAATTGGATAACCACAACTTTTATCTCTGACGTTTTATCAGTTTTTTCTGCTCTCCAATATAATTGTGAGTGTGATTCTGTTGGATGCTTGTTACTACTGATCTTAATATTGATCATAAGACTATGACAAACTTTACCTAAATGTTGTGATTGGATTTATCAAGGTTAGAAATATCTAAACTACGCATGCAAAGCATCGTTCAATCCATCTTGTGATTACTAGTTTTATGTAATTTCCTACCGAAGATCAAAATTTTTGCTGAAACAGTGCGATTTCAAGTTTTTCACTGATTAAACACACCACAGGGTCCTTGTTTCACATCACTTAGGGAATACTTACTTATGCCACCTACACAAAACAAATTTTGCGAGGAGGATCTATATATTTCGAAAACTCTATCCAGAAAAAATCATCCATTTTGAAGGTCCTTTACTCATGCTTTTAAGTTGGTGGCAAAATGAACGGCTCTTCAACAATTGAAAATCATTCATTTTACAACGAATCAATGCATGAACAGTTGGCCTTCACAACATATAATTTTTTCTTTATGGACCTTTTAGAATTCACACATCAAGGTTCACTGAGTGGATTGTCTAACTTCTATGCACACTTTTAATGGTGGGCATGACTAACTTAGTTATATACCGTAGAGTGTAAGCAGTGTGGATCACCCATAGGGATGACCTATGGTTAAATTTTAGAACTCCCTATATATATATCTCCCAAATTTAAAGATGAGCAACCCTAAGGGAAAATCTTTTCCGTTAGATGTGACCTAGTAACCATAAACTACATACAAATCATTTTTTAAGAAATTTAGACGTATTTTTCTCATGGATTAAGTGTTGACAAAATCAACATTTCAAATACATAAAATGGAAATTTTCTTTGACACTAGATGCATGGATAAAACACGTCGAATTTCTTGAAATTTTGTTTGTATGTAGTTCATGAATACTAGATCACATTTTAATGAACAAATTTTCTTTTAGGGCTGCACATCTTTAAATTTGAGGTGATAGTACTTGCATCTCAAATACTATGTATAGTAGTCTAGTCTAACTCTATGTGTGTGCGTGTCCCCCAGTTAGTAAAGGGGTAAGTTGTTGGGTTTGCTCCCCATTGAGCGACTGTTCAAAACCTTTGGTGAACATTTCACCCCACCGGGCTAGGCCCGAGGCTCTTACCGTTCCATGTGTTGAGGGGGAGCTGCGTGGGACTCATGGGATTAGTCGGGGATTGCTCCAGTACTGGCTTGACAGCCTAGTGGAGCGCCCCGGATACCCTGACGGGGCTTCAAAAAAATAACACACACACACACAAGCAATTGGTTCTCTTCATGAAGAGGCTACTGATTTCCAGGTCAAGTTCAACAAGAGACAAAATCTCTGCACTTGGCACAATATTACTAGCGGCATCAGTTTGGAACATTTAGAAAGAGATGAATAATAGAAATTTTCAGCTGAAAGAAACCAATAAAAATTGAGGTATCTAGGAAGATTCAAAAGGACATCAGAATTATTATGCATTCTTGTATTTGGAAAGTCAATGGTGATGCAAAGGAGCTGGAAGTTTTGGATTACTGGGATTTACTTTCTTGCAATCATGTAATAGCCTTTGAAAGTTGTTTTCAGTATATATAGTATATATCGGGCTAGCATGATATTGTTAATACTGTACTTCTTTTGTGTAGGCTTTGAGTTAATCTATAGTGTACTATAGTAGAGGGTGACGAATGAGCTCCTTGTTGGCCCAGAGGCCCTTCACTCTAGTTTTGATGATTAACTCATGTAGTTATAGTTTACTAATAATCTTGTGTTTAAATAGTTTCAGTGATTGACCAAGATATTAGTAGGTGTTTAGCTTCAACAAAAGAGTTTTAGAGCTAACACGTGTTGATTTAAGAGCTCGCGCGTCAAGATCGCATCTAGCACTCGTTGGAGTCAAATTCATTGGATCGCGTTTGGATCGAGTCGGCTTAGAGACAAGAAGACCTCGGTTTGTTTAGTTTAGATTGTTTAGATCTTGTGTAAAGATTAGATAGTGTTGATATGCTCAAGTTCACACACATAAGTTTAAAGTTTATTGGTTTTGGTTTTCGGTTTAACCGATTTTGGATTCATGTCAAAAACATAGATAGATATTTTTATATGTATATTGGATTCTATCCATATACAATATGCTTCAAATTGGTTTTCAATACCTTATTTTTGTATCCATATGAGTTTTGGAGAAATAGTTTTCCATTTCAAAAATTTAAGTTTTAGAAAATACAGATTTTGTGTTTAAGCCAAATTTCAATATCACAAAAATGGTTCAAATAGTTTATAATATGTGTTGATTTTTGGTCACACATGTTTGGTATTCAAAGATATTACAAGAACTTATTTTTGTGAAATTTATGTGTATTTATGGGATTTAAATGGTATTAAAGGACAAGTTTTTTCATCCTAAAAGTCCCTGCCAGATCAATTGGCGGTCGACCGGAGCGGTCGACTGATGTGCATGGGGACATGCACATAGCCACCCAACTCGGCCGGTCAGCCGCGCGGTGGACCGACTGAAAGCACCCCACTCTCGGGTGGGGACCGTCGACCGGGCGGTGGACTGATGGCTTTGGCCGGTCGACCGGAGGCACAACGGTCAGAAATATGACCGTTGCGTCGGTCGACCGGAGGGGCATTTCTGCCCTTTTCAGACTGCCAACGGGTAGATTTTTGAGAGGCTATATATATGTTTTCTCTTGAGTTGTTTTCAACAAGTTTTTAGAGAGCAATTTTTTCCATCTTTATAAGTGTTTAACAGCAAGTTTTTAAAAGAGTTTTTGGGTTAAAAAGATTTATCTTTATTTGTTTTCAAAAGTTAAAAAATCAAAGAAAAATAGAGTATTTGGGATATTGGTTTTGATCTCCATTTCTATCTTATTCTAGTTGTTTTTTCAAGTATTTTTCTTTGTGATTTGTTTTCCAAACACCTTGATTTCTCACACTTGAGCTATCATATCTATCCTATCTATAGGATATTGTTTTTGGTGAGAAAATTGGTTTGTTGTCTATTGAGATCACTAAGCTTGTTTGTGGTTTATTGAGATCACCAAGAGTTGTAATCTTTCTTTACTTTGAGTTGTGTTATCGCTCTTGTGTAGAGGTGATTAAGGAGGAGATTTGAGTTTATTGGTATCCCTCTAAGTGTAGAGGTGATTGATGTTGGAGTTTTGGCTTAGTGCCTTATCCCTCTAGTGTGAGGTGATTGTTATTTGGCTTTATGCCTTGTCCCTCTAGTGAGTTGTGATTGTGTTGGCTTTGTGCCTATCCCTCAATTGAGAGGTTGATCTTGTGTGGTTTAGTGCCTTGCCTCTTGTGTAAAGGTTGTTATTTGAGAGAGTTGTATACTACAAGTTTGTATTACCCAAATTCTCAGTGGAGATTCCCTCTGTGGGAAGTCCTGTGTGGACACATTAGTGGAAATCCTTCTGTGTGAAGGCGGGGACGTAGAGCAGTGGCTCGAAGCTCGAAACATATCTTGGTATTTGGGATTGATCCACTATCTCTTAACTCTCTCTCTTTATATCTTGCATTGATTCATATTGTTCATATCTTATATGCTTGGTATTGATTGTGTGCCTCACTAGTGTTGAACCAAGAAAGCTTCATATAGCACCTCAACTCTTATTTAGAGGAATTTAGAGGAGTTAGTTTAGAGCTCTTCACCGGGAATTCGGCTACACTCTTTGGTTACACTTAGTGTGTTGCAATTAGTTTTTAATTCCGCATCATTTGTCATTAGATTAGCCATACACTTTTTCACCCCCCTCTAGGTGTATTTTCAGTCTTCTCCTCTCTCTATAGTTATCCAAGCCAAGTAATAGCAGAGTAGCCTAGTTAATTTGTAATATTTGTAATATTATTTTAAGTCATCAATAAAATTACTTTTACATTTCAAATATATATGTGTGTGTAGAGAGAAAGAGAGAGAGGGAGAGAAAGAGAGAGAGACTTGTGTAGTTCTGGAAGGATTCGAGCCCAAATCCTTCCCACTCAAATACCAACATCTGATATTCAAATACAAGATTCACTCCGTTGAAGTTGGTGTATATTATTTAAAGAAACTAAAAATAAAAAATCAAGTGTTTTGAATACTTTTTGCCCATCCATCAAGCGGCGCAAAATGGACGGCCGAAAGTAGTGAGTTGGTTAGATCTATGTCTTTAGACATACAAATTCTTGATCCGGCCATTTGATCATGATCTAAACATTTAAAAACCACTACAAACCATTTTTGTTAGGTTTCAAATATTCTACACCGTTAAACTAACCAACTCATTATTTAGGCCGTCCTTTTTCCCTTACTTGATGCATGGGCAAAAAGTATTTAAAATACTTGATTTTTGGTTTATAGATACTTGAAATAATATAGATTAACTTCAACGGAATGAATCTTGTATTCGGATGATGTATGGTTGCATTTGAGTGGGAAGGATTTAGGCTCGAATCCTTTTGAAACTACACAAGTCTATCTCTCTCTTTATACACACACACAAGCACATCTACACACACATACATATATACATATATATATATACATATATATGTACATATACATATACATATACACACGCGCACATACATACATACATACATACACACACACACACATAATACATATACATATATACATACATATATACATAAATACATACATACATATATACACACACACACACACACATATTTATGTATACACACACACACACATATATGTACACACACATATGTACACACACATATGTATAGATATGCACATATATGTGTACACACATATGTATATATGTGCACATATATGTGTATATATATGCATACATATATGTATATGTACATATACATGTGTGTGTGTGTACACACACACACATGTATCTATATATAGATACACACACATATATGTATACATATATACATACATATTATATATGTATATATATATATATATATATATATATATATATATATGTATATATATATAGATATATGTATATATATATACACACACACGTGTATGTATATGTCTATATATATATATACACACGTGTGTGTGTGTGTGTGTGTGTGTGTGTGTGTGAAGCTCATGCCATCTATATGTTTGCTGTTCCATTCATCTAACTACGCCTCAAATTTTCTTAAGTATGCATCAAGGGTTCTATCACATACATTTTATTTTCATTTTGAAGCTTAAATACTTTGAGAATTATTAAGCCAAAAGATTTAAACACTTCATTTCTATTCCTGAATAACATGGTTTATCTAAAAAGAAAAATGACATTATCTCAAATTTTCAGGTATATAGGAATCATGTGGTGGAAAAGTATCTTAGAACAGAAATTCCTGGACCTATTTGCTGCCGTTTGAGCTCTCTTTATAGTATCATACACCATTTATGACGTGAGAAGTGGGACGAAATGGTTCTATATTTAAGATATTTTTGGAGATGGAAGAGATTCCAAGTGATTCCGAACCAAAGCCATCTAATGCTATTTGGTTGCCCTTCAGTTTGCAAGATTTGCAATCTGTTTCTTTGGTCAGACAAGAAGAAAATATGAGCTCTTGGGAGTATGCAGACAATGTTGAACAGGCTGAAGTTTCATCTCAGACTGCTTCTCACATTTTGTGGTCCACGGGAACTTTGTCCAGTCCAATAGACAACGGTTTTTATTCAGTCATCCCGGTAAGAGTTTCCAACTTTTTGTAATGTAAAGGTACCTACTATTATTGAGAAATCTACTTCTCATTTTCCATAAGTAGCAATTACACTATTCAGTGGTAACAGGAGATTGTCCAGATATTTTATACTTGTTTATTTGGACCCTATGAGAAGTTTTATTCTTATAACTATTTACGTCATGATATTAGTAGCATCACAAATAATTTGCTTACAAATAGCGTGCGAGTATGCTCAAAGATTGGGTGACTGGAGAAAAAGTCAAAGATGCCACATACACCTAGCTTCATATTAATAATAGAAGAGATCTAGAATGCTATTATTTAGGTTTTACTCGTCATTTTTTTGGTTATGCTATTAGTAAACATCACTTATGGAATTTTCTGTCAAATAGGGTGAGTATGCTCATAGATTTGAAGAAGCTGCCAAAGATGCAACCTTAGTTTCATGTATTAATAGATTAGATCTACAATGCTTTTTCCAATTAAGTCATTTTTGATTTTGGAAAGCTTTGATGATTGTTCAAAGCTAATATTTTAATGGGTGTGAATGGGGACATTTTGTTATGGTATGTAAAGTTTGTGGCTGTTGCTCAATTTGTATAGGGGAGTTTCTGATTGTTGTGTACATCATGTATCTATGTGCTATGGAAAACTGGTTATCTTATTGAGTTCAAGAGTAATAAACACCAATTAAGTGAACCAATTTGTTTAGTCCTTTTGAGGATTCCCCCCCCCCCCCCCCCCCCCCCCCCCCCCCCAAGGACTTTACCTTAGGTTAGAGGGAGTCCTTCAAGAAATTCTCGATGTCACTAAGCTGAACCACGCCGAAGAGGGGGTTTGAAAATAGTTTTCAATCAGCAATTGACGGGCCATAGTAGCTGCATCATTTCTCAAGCGCAAAGGTACCCTTGAGGTGCTGACCATGGCAATGATAACTTACATGATGAATTCATGGAGACTAATGCAATCTCAGTTTTAACTGAACCAACAAAGAGAGCATTTAACTCGATGAGTTTAACAATGGTTTAGGTTTTGCAGATTTCTGATGTTGCCTTTTTGAACAAGATGGTTATTTGACATATGAGTAGGTGTGTTCTAAGTTTGCTTGATGTATGTTGAGGGAGATACTATGTATTGGTATATGAGTTGTATTAGGAGTAGAATAGAAATAGGAGTTGTATTGGTATATGAGTTGTATAACGAACAACTCCTGCTCATGTGCCACCACCTGCCTCAGTGCCAAGCCCTGCGCAAGCATTGAGTGAGACTGTCACGTGGTCAATTACCTGGTAATTCTATTAATGATGATCTTTCTATTGCATTTCGAATAGGCAAACATATTTATACTCAACATCCTCTCTCTAATTTGTTTCTTATGCTCATTTATCATCCCCTTTTCGTTAATTTATTTCTTCTTTGGACTTACGTTCGGTTCTAAAAAATGTGTCAAAAGCACTATCTATTCCAGGTTGGACTCAGGCGATGCAAGAGGAGATGACGACCTTAGAGCAGAATAAGACTTGAGAGTTGGTCACACTTTCACCGGGGAAGAAAGCTGTTGGGTGCAAATGGGTTTACACTGTCAAGTTAATCCCAGATGGGACTCTGGCATGCTTAAAGGCAAGACTAGTTGCCAAAAGTTACTCACATGTGTATGGACTAAATTATGTGGATACCTTCTATCCGGTTGCGAAGATGACATCTATCGGATCATGGTATCATTGGCAGTGACTTACCACTGGCCACTTCATCATTTGGACATCAAGAATGCTTTTCTTAATGGTATTCTTCACGTGAAAGTTTACATGGAGCAACCACCAAGCTTGCTGCTCAGAAAGAGTGTGCGTAGAAGGTTTGCAGGTCGAAAAAGTTACTTTATGATATGAAACAGTCTCTGAGAGCCTGTTTTGGGCACTTTACGTCAGTAATTCAGGAGTTTGATCTCTATTGAGCAGAGAAAGATCACTGTCTTGGCGGATACAACATGAGAAGAAGACCTTGCTAGCTGTGCATGTGGATGATACTGTGATCACATGAGATGACACGAAGGTATTAATAGCTTGAAGCAGTACTTTCAGACTAAGATCTTGGATCCCTGAAGTACTTCTTGGCATTGAGATGGCCAGGTCCAAGAAGGGTATTCTTCTATCACAGAAGTATGTACTTGACTTGCTTTAGGGGCTGGGATGCTAGGATGTAGGAGTATTGATTCTCTGATGGATGTGAACACGAAATTGCTACTAGATAGGAGAGCTTCTTGAGGATGCTGGGAGGTAAAAACTGAACTACCTGACAGTGAACAGACCAAACATCACATTCGCAGTCAACGTAGGGAGTCAGATTTTGTTTGCACCGAGGATTACCCACTTGGAGGCGGTAATGAGAATTTTGAGGCATCTAAAAAAAGCTCAGGGAGAGGGCTTTTCTATTCAGATCAAGGACACATTCGAGTAGCATGCTTTTTCGATGTAGACTAGGCAGGGTATCCCTTTGATAAGAGGTCGATCATAGGATATTGTGTCTTTCTTGGAGAAAATCTTGTGTCATGAAAAAGTAAGAAGAGTGTGGTCTCTCGGTCCAGTGCAGAGTCGGAGTACAGGGTGATTTCAAATGTGACATTAGAGTTGACTGGGATAAAGATTTATTGACAAGATTGGTTTTTCCCTAGAGTGTCCCATGAGACTATATAGAGACAACAAATCAGCAATACACATTGCGGAAAATGACGTGTTTCATGAGAGAACCAAGCACATTGAAATTGATTGTCATATAGTTCGTAAGAAGTTTGAGGCAAATATCATTGTGGCGAAACATGTAACATCATGACACTAGTTAGTAGATCTTCTTACTAAATCACTTGGTAGAACAAGAGTGGATTTTATTCGTGATAAGCTATTTTTACATGATATATATGCTGCAGTTTAAGGGGGAGTGTTGAGAGATATACTATGAATTGGTATATGAGTTGTATTAGAAGTAGAATAGAAATAGCAGTAGAATAAACTTTCTTGTATCTATAAATATAATTGAGAGGAGAGACATCAATAACTATGTCTCTCTTCTAAAACTCTCACTTTCTATATTACAATGCTGACAATGTACATTGTTGACCCATAACCCAAGTTTTGCATGAGTTGGGTAGCTCACAATGTCAGAGCTCCATTTCAAAAAGGTCCCGCATTCATATGTCATGGACATCAATTAAAAAACGAAAAATGTGTATTTACCCAGTTTTTTTAGAATTATTTTTTTATCCACAGTTTAATTCCTCTTAACCATTTACCCCTCTTTTATATTTATCATATTATTATGCCCTTTGGTCACTTGACAAATCTTTTCTATAAATTTTCCATTTAAATTGGACTAATCTACCTTAAATAGTCATAATCCTAAATTAACTGGACTCTCTCTCTCTCTCTCTCTCTCTCTCTCTCTCTCTCTCTCTCTCTCTCTGATTTCTTCCCTTGACTTAGGAGCAACCCTCTCTTCAATTAATTTAATTTGATTAGAGACCAAAAATTCAGATCCACTTTCTTAAAAAAGTGTCGTCAATGATACTGATCAATTTGCTAAACTAAATGTTAAGAAAATAATGTGGATATATGGATTAAGACGGATGATAATTTACTTTAAAAATTAAAATCCTTTGCTCTGACAAGATACTTTGACAATTTTTCCCAAAAAAAAAAAAATCTTTACTGTTAAAAATGTACCAGTTTGCGAGAAATTTAAACCTATTTTTATATAACAGGTTAGAATAGTTTGGAGAAAGATGCATGAATCACATTTAGAAAGTACATGCATGCCAACACAAAATTCCATAATCCAAATTTCAGTTCTAGAATTGAGAAGTTAGTTACTCAATCATTAAAATCAATATGATGACATTCCAAAATTGTTTCTTGACTTGATCAACTTGGGGAAGGACCTCAAAGAGACCAAAAAGTAAAATGAATAGTTGTGCATGCAATCACAAACTAAAATGTGATGCAATCATGATCACATTGTATATAGATTTTTTTAGAAACCCTTGAAAGCAAAATCCAAAAAGATGTCTATATCATTGTTGGCCAAGAGAATAAAGGGGGGTGGGGACACATTTTTGAAAAATAACGGGGGTGGGGACACATTTTTTCCTTAAAAAATGTCTAGTTACCCCGTCTTATTCTGCCATTCAAAGAGACTCTTATCTATGCTGGAGGCCTTTCCACATGGATGTGATGGGAACAGTTAAATTTAAAATTTGTTTTATTTGATGGTAGCCCATAACTATTAAGCTTAGGCTTTTGGGTAAAGTGGTTAGTGACAACATTTTCTACTTCACGTAATATAGTGGGCTTATGGGTTAATTTTTCTTTTGTTACTTTTTATTGCAAAAATGATCCTTGTGGCTTTGCCATTTTCCCTTTTGTTTGGACTTGCTCTGAGAAGTTGATCCCTTGATTTTAAGAGTAAGTATGTAAATGGATTAGTTTGGGACTAATAGCACTTGTTTGGAGTGGGAAATGGAGAACAATGCCATTTTAAAGGTTCAAAACATTGGAATGGACGAAGAAGCCGAAAGCCAGTGTGCCAGGCAATGTCCTTTAAGAGCTTGTGGCTTGCTTAAGATTTGGGAACAGGTGACATTCTCAAAGAAGAGATAAATGGAGACCAAGGGGGCATTGAAATATGAGTAGAAAGAGGCACTGAAATTTATATTGTGATCTTTAGCCTTGTCTTTACCAAACTTAGACAAACAAAGCCAAGAAGGACATGGCTTCAAGACTGTAATTGTGACAAGTTTGATCTATGTATAATAGGTTGAGTCCAGATGCATAGAATGTTATACTGCCAACTCACCCTTGATCCAATTCTATAATGGGTTGGGTAAGAGTTTTCCTTTCTGGACAACAACAAATAAGGGCTTTTAAGACTTCAATTGAGGTTGTGAATAAGTGCAAGTTTATGGTTTTCTTATTGTCTAGGATATTGTTTCAAAACAAAAGAAAAACTGGAAGGAGATAAGAAAGATAGGAGTATTTCACGCCTTGTGAGGGTTTCACACTCTAGATTACCACATCACAGATGGATTTTGTTATAGACCAATCATGATGAATTGGATTCAGGAATTATTAGAAGTTGAATTCGTCAAGAGATGGGTGCTCTCACAGTTCAATCTTAGTTTTGGGCAGATATGTAACCATTCTCAGTAAATATGTGAACAAAGAAGGGGAGTTGAGGACTTAATTGCAAAGCTGGTTAAATAAAATTCATAGCAATTGCCTCACAGGGGTTTTGATCATCATATAACACTGCAAGAAAGAGCTAAAACTGTGTGTATCAGACCTCACAGGCACTCCTATCATCTTAAATTTGAGAAATTGATATATGAAATTTCAAGGCAGGTCTTATTAGACCTAGTTTTAGTCATTATGCTTTACATGTTGTGATGGTTAAGAAGACAGATGGTTCTTGGAGAATGTGATCATAAAGCCCTCAACTAGCAAATAGTTAAGGCTAAACTTCATATTCCAGTTATAGATGACTGCTAGATGAGCTGTATGGTTCCCAATTCTTTTCAAAACTAGACTTGAGGTTTGGATATCACCAAATTAAGATGGCTGAGAATCACATCTATAAGACAACATTTAAACTCATGAAGATCATTATGAATTTTTGGTTATGCCATTTGTTATGCCATTTGGACCTACTAACGCTCCCTCAACTTTCCAATCTCTCATGAATTCAGTCTTTAAAGCTTATCACAGGAAGTTTTTCATGGTACTTTTTGATGATATCTTGACATATAGAAAGGATTGATGATCACATTTGCATCACATTCAGTTGGTCTTGGGGATAATGCGGCAGAATTAGTTTTCCAAACGATCCAAATGCAACTTTGGGCAGACGACTACTGGATATCTAGGACATGTGGTGTCTGTTGATGATACTGCAGTAGATCCAACAAAAGTTGAAGCTATTGTTAGCTGGCTGCTTCCTAACACTGTGAAGGCTTTGAGAGGGTTTCTAGGCTTAGCTGGCTATTACAGGAAATTTATTAAAGGATTTGCAGTTTTGACTGCACCTCACTGAGTAGGCCAAGAAGAATTCGTTTGTTTGGCGTTCTCTTGCCGGTGAAGCTTTTGAAAGTTAAAGAAGGTTCTCACATCTCCTCAAGTGTTAGCAATGCCCAATTTTCATGAACCTTTTGTCGATGAGTATGATGCTTCTTGTAGAGGAATTGGTGATAGATGCAAAATGATAGGCTTATTGCTTTCCTCAGCAAAGCTCTCAAGGGTAAAAATTTAGTTCTATTAACTGAGAGTTCATCTCAAGTGGATACTTATAAAAGGAAACTATCAACTCTTCTGTTGGGTTGTAAAGATTGGAAGCCATACCTGTTGGTAAAAGAGTTTTTGATCAGAAGTGATCATCAAAGCTATAAGTATTGGAGTTCAGAGCAAATGGCTAGCAACATTTCATGGTTTTGATTACAAGGTGACTCTTTGTTAAGGAGGGATGAAAGTGAGAGTTCACTGTCCACAAGAACTTTATTTCTGAAATCTGAATGCAATTTCTCTTGTACAAAGTGATTGGCTGGACGATATTGGGAAGGTTGTCTACTGACCCTTTCTATGCTGAACTGGGGAGTAAATTACACAAGGGTGAATGAGACACTGCTAAGTATCAGAGTATGGATGGTCTTTATTTCCACAAAGGATGAATTTTGATTTCTCCTCAAACAGACAAGTTGCAACCCGTGCTTATAGCAGAATTCCCTGAGAGTTCATCCTCTGGTCATTCTGGAACCTAGAGAACTTATAAAAGTTTAAGAAAGTATTTTATTGGAAAGGAATGAAGCCTTCAGTTCAAGCTTTTGTGAAGGAATGTGATGTGTCAAAGAGCTAAATCTGAGAATGTAGCGATTCCAAGATTACTTTAGCCATTACCAACCATTACTGAAAGAATTTGGAAGACATCTCAATGGACTTTATTGTTGGATTGCTATAAGTAAGGACTAAGGAGTGTGATTTTTGTCATGGTAGACACATTGAGCAAGTATGCTCACGTCTTTGCTCTCACACATCCTTACACAGCTTATTTGGTGGCTCAATCCATCTTTGATGGAGTTATTAAGTTACATGGGATACCAAGGTCAAAAGCTAGCGATGGAGATAGTGTGTTCTGTAGGCTTTTTTGGGAAGATTTGTTCAAACCAAAATAATGTAAGCTAAATCACAACACTACTTATGATCCATAATCTGGTGGACAAACCGAGATCACTAATAAGGCTTTGAAAACTTAGTTAAGGTGTTTTTGTTGTCATCAACATCAGAATTGTAGTAGATGGCCAAGTTAGATTGGGTACATGAAAAAGTCCTATTGGCAAAAACTCCATTGGAACCAGTTTATGGTAGACAACTTCCTACCGTCCTATGTTCCACAAACTGCTAAAGTACAGGTTGTAGAAGAGTTGTCTAGCAGGGTTATTGCACTTCAGTTACTGAAAGACAATTTGGTCAAAACTAGCGATAGGATGAAGAAATATGCTGATATGCATGGGTCTGAGAGAAGTTTTAATGTGGGTGATTATGTGTATTTTAGTTTGCAGCTTTACAGGCAATTATCGGTTGGAGTACAAAACTGACAAGCTAGCTCCAAAGCTCCTTGGACCTTATCTAGGAGGAATTTTACCTGATTACCCTGTCCTGATCCTGTCCTGAACTGATCTAGAACCGGTCCCGAACCGAACATTCATGGGTAGGGTATGGATAGAATTTCTTAGCCGATAGAATTTTCGGGTCGAGTATGGATCGAACAAACCGGTCTCGACCTAGATACTTAACCCGAATGTATAATGGTAGGGTATGGATTTAAAGGAATTGACCCCTTGATTCTAACCCTAACTGGCCTTGAACAAGTCGGTTATGTATCCAAAGTAGTTTGGTTTCATGATATTTATAAATGAGTAACAATATACTTTCTAGATTTATATTGAGTGCAAATTTATTCTTTAACTTCATAATTTTTCATACAAACACTTCAATTTTTCTCCTATATACAAACAATATGCTTTGGCTCATTAACATCTATTCCTTGGTCCTTGTGCATAATTATATTTATTTCTTCTAATATTCGATTAAAAACCAACCGAGAACTGAATCTGACCCGAACCTGACGAACATTGTGCAGTACCATTTTATATTTTCTACACCCGTACCTGAAGCCCAATGGGCATTAAGAACCCGACCCCAACCAAAACCCAAACTGACTTGATGCCTCGTGGATGGGGTTCGGGTCAAAATTTTGGACCTGATGTATCTATGGGTCCAATATGGATATAGGACAATATGAAACCGACCCGACCCTCTACCAACCCTAACCTTATTAGATATTGGAGAAGTTTGGTGATGTAGCATACATTTTGGATTTGCCGTCATATGTTGCCATACATAGTTTTTCATGTTTACAGCTCAAGAAGAAACTGGGTAAGGACAGGGTTATACGGGTTCACCATCCGAGTTACTTTGAAGAGATAGTTGAGAAACCCAAAGATTTTGGGTAGAAGATCAGTTTAGCAAAAGAACAAGATCATTTCTTAAGTTTTGATCAAATGGAGACAAAAACCAGTTTCTGAAGCTTCATAGGAGGATTATTGGGCTTTAATCAAACGATTCCCCGCTTTTAACCTTGAGGCAAGGTTTGATTTTCATGGGAGAGTGAGTTGTTGGTGACCAATTCTGATGAATTGGATTCAAGGAATTATTGGAAGTTGAATTCGTCAAGAGAGATTGCTTTCACAGTTCACTATTAGTTTTGGGCAGATATTTAAGCATTCTGGGCACATATGCGAAGGAAGGGAGTTGATGACTTAATTGCAAAGCTTGTTAACTAAGATAACCAAATTATGACACATGGAGCAGATGGTTGAAAACAGATGACCCAGATCAGAGTTGCTGAGCTGGAATCAGTTGTAACTAACCCAAGACTAGTCCTAACAACCTGAAAAGGCTACTGTAGCTATGAATAGCAAACTTGAACTTGCTTTTAATCATTCTAGAAAAATTCAATAAATGCTCTTTAATTCTGGATTTGATCATGTTATTCTTCTTCATTTAGCTGGGTTTTTCTCTCTAGTTTCATGGAAAAACCTTTCAGAAGAGGATTCACAGTCATAGTACCGCATGAATTTCACACATAATACCACACAAGTCAAAGAAACAATGGAGGAAAGTGTCCATAATATCCATTAACCAATCATAATCAATATCATGTTTATTCCAGCAGACAACCCTAATATGAACATTTACCGGGTCAGAATTTTAAAATGACAAAAATACCCCTCACTAGAAAAATAGCCTTAATAAAGGAGTTCTTTGTTTTTGGATAATGTGATGCGTTCCTATTTTCTAAGATAGAAACCAAAGGCTCCCCTGTCCAAATTCATGAACAATAGCCTCAAAGTCTCAGCCATCTTCATAAATTATCTTCTCTCTCTTTTAACTCTAGCAAAAATGTTGAAAAAAGTTAGGAGGAATGATTCCTGACCAACCATAGAAAGACTTGACACCAGATCCTAATAAAGAGATTGGAAAGCTTTCAATTTTTGAGTGATGATGAGAGGCTGTGCGGAATATGCGATGGCTGCAAACAAGAAACCCTTCAGATGGAAATTGCAGCTATATAGTAAGTCTAGGAAATGCAATTTTTATAAACATATGTTCAGAAAGTAAAATGGAAAAAAATGATCATCTAACAGAGAAACCGTAATAGGTGTGGATGCTAGTTTTGTTTTAGGGGAGAAAGGGAGATTCTTGTCCACTTCATCCTTTTTTACTGATGTCTGTTAGGTGCTCATTGAAGGAAAGATAAACTTGAAAAAGAACTAAAATAAAATGAGGATATGCATGAACATGCGCAGAAGGCAAGGTGAAATTTGAAAATTTACAAGCATGAGGGCATATATGCTAAAAACTATGTTGCACAGATTCATACATAGACACGATGCGACACGACAACTCAACATGTAACTAATTCTAGAAACTACATAGAAAATAGAGGAAACACGCCAGTCCGACATGACACGGCTCCATGTTTGAAGTGTCCGTGCTTCCTAGGCTAAAAACCCTAAATATAATTATACAGTTTTTATCCATCTAATTGGGTATCTAATTTTATTTAGTTTGATTATTGGCAGTTTTTTCAGGAAAGGACCTCAAATATTCTAGATCTTGTTAAGAAAAGAATTACTATAAATATTCCAGTGTGGCAAAACACTTGACATCTTTAGGACAGTTGTACCTTCATCTAAAACTAAATGAAAACACACTTTTCTTCTCCTCTCTAACAAAACAAAAACTGCTAACCGACTCTGTTTAATCTAATCTCCTGCTCTCACTTACTAAACCTGTACCCTAGGTCCCTAGGCCTTTCCTATCTCAATTACTCCCTGATTCCAAACAACAAAACTAACCTTAGTCTGATCTTCTTGTCATTCTCCTCAAGTTCTGGAATATTATACCTCAATTGTTTTCTTTCTGTCTTTTTCTTGGAGTGCGTGAGAGAATATGTCAATTGAGTTATGTTATACTTGGCAACTGGAGCTTTAAACTCATTTGCTATTCCTTTTTCTTTTTTGGTCATACATACACTAGCATGACCATTAGATCCATCTTTATGCAGGATAAGAAACTCAAGGAACTTTTCCAAACAATTCCATCTCCTGACGAACTTCAGTCTCTCGGTTTGGGCGGGCTTAAAGCTGACATTATCCTTGTAGATGCAGAGAAGGATAAGAAGCTTTCTATGTTGAAGCAACTGACCGCGGCATTGGTGAAAGGATTGAACTCTAATCCTACTTCACTAATAAAAAGATTGCTGGCTTAGTGAGTTTTTGTCATTGACTGGTAGAATCCTTCGCTTGTTCTTGGAAGTATTATAACTTGCATTTGTTAGATTCTGTATTTCTTTAGAGGATTTACTTAAAATTACTGGAAAGATTGTTACAGTTGTTAGAGTCATTTTTCTTCTTTCATGTATCACCATGCTTCTTGTTCATCTCTGTTGAAAGGCGTGGGATAGAAAACAGGAAATGAAGGAACGAGGGAGATGGAGGGAAGTCCGGTGTTGTGCAGAAATTTCAGTATACTCCTGTTACAATATCCATTGATTTTCTATCAGAAAAATAGGATAGTCACTGACTAACTACTTGACTAAACACCCTTTACCAAGACTCCCACTCAAGCTAGAGAGTTGATATCAGATCACGCCCCTTTGAGACCATAATATATATGCATTAATAATCTGATTGTCAAATGAAATATGAAGTAGCCAACATCTTTTTTCTTAAATGTCCCTTGTAACCTGACTTTCAATTTTAATTTGGTCAGTTCTCTCACAAAAAAACAACATTGCTTAAGTTGTAAATTGGTGTGTAATAATAATAATAATAATAAAAAAAAATTTCATATGACTTTTTCACAAAAAAAAACATCCATTTCTTGTGAAAGTAATGTCACATGCAGTGTTAACCATTGCCCTATTCTTTGTTAGAGCACTTAATCTTGTTACAACACTTTGCTTGTTACTTCTCCATGTCATAAGGTTTTCCTTGAGAAGTTCTAACATCCATTAACATATTTTCTATCTGCTGATCACTCATCCAATCAACATTTGAATATTTACTAGTATCCACGTCCTTACATGCTGTCTATGCATAGGCATAAAAACCTTAGAAAAATCATATTCTAGATCCTAGAGCTATTTTTTGCAACAATTCTCAGGGGAAAAAAGCATAAGCTTAGCCTTAAATTGCTTCCTGCGAAACTTCTTTATTCCTTGTGCCTTGGATCTCTTCCTTTGCAATTGCTCCTCCAAATTTATTATCTTGATTTGGGTGTTCTAATACTTGGAGCTTGCTTGGCCATTCAACCTCCTTTCTTGATTAGGCATTGTAACCTGTTTCCAATCACCTCCCTTTGATGTCCAATGGTATGGACCTCCATAAGTGATCTATGTAAGCACAAGACAACATCATGTAACATTAGTTATTAGGATAGCCTGTTAATCATGAAAACTTAAGTAATTACTGACTCCAGCACACACTCGGGCCAACAATCTCTCTCCTCTTAATGATGACAAAACATGTTGCACGAAATAGATTTGAACATTTGATACAATTACTAATTCAAGTATATGATTACAATTTCTCTCTCCCTTTGGCAATATAAGAAGTGTCGTGAACGATACATAAATACCAGATGGATTTAGCATCAAAACTTAATGAGGACAATTTCGTTGAGGAGGAAAATAACAGCCCCCCCTTATGAATATGCATAAGAAAACTAAGAAGATATTGTATATCCTAGGAAGAGGGTAGCCCCCACTTAACATATGCCATAAATTATAAGTTATAAATAAATAGCTAAAATCATAATCAGAGAACACATGCTCAACAAAATCATAATCATTTAAATATATTAGTGATGGACTAGACTACAGGTAAACGTAAGCAAAGAGCAAGCAGTCACACAGATGCAATTGAAAACCTAATCTATCCTAAAGGAAGCAAGTTATACCTAGACAAGTCAATACCTAAATGCTTGAAAACTAACTGAAAAACCATGCTCAACAACTAACAGAGATGTAATGAAATTATAAATCCTACAATGCGTATGCAAGCACCTAATGAGATCAGACTTACAGTAACTGAGATAGCAATAAAACTTTATAGATCTACAACAAGCAACCACGAGAATTTCAGACTTTACAATATGGGAAAAGGCAAGGATTAGAAATCGAAGCCGAGTGCATGAGATGTTACACACCCACTCAAACAACCCAATTTTTTTCCGAAGAGAATCAAGAAGAAATCCCTGTGAAATTGAGTTTCCATGGATTTAGTATTTCAATTTTGACACAGCCATGACCTAGGACAGAATACACAGTATAAAGGGGGGTTATTTGTAGGTTTACAAGGTTGTTTTGGGTCTGGATTTGAAGGAAGTTTTAGGTTTGTTGAGGGGTTATCGGTAGGGGGTTTTGAGGGGCATGGACAGCAGTAGCACAGGAGGAACATCAGCGGATGCAGAGGGAGATGGACGGTGGCCGTGTTTTAAAGAAAATGATATGGCGGTAGTGGTAGTATGTCAAAGAAATAAGGATTCGGGTGAGGGTTTTGTAAAGGCTTGGAGATTAAAAGGGCCTCATAGCACGTTCCGATCAGGATTTCATATAGAATTGCAACACAAGAAAAGAAGATAAAGAATTAAGGGGAAGAGAAGGAGATGAATTATTGAGAGGGCTTCACACCCTCTTGGCTTCACGCCATCACCGTGACTAGATCAGTCATCATCTTCATCTCAATCACAGAGACAAAACACAAGAAAAACTTCTTTTTCCAGCTACAATAACCTATATCTTTATTTGACGACAACCTTAAATAATACATAGAAAATTACAAAAAGTACCCCTGATTGGAAAAAAAAAAAGGGCCTAACATCCCAAAAGTACATAAAAGTTCCTAAAAAATCAAATAAAATAGTTAAAGACATTTGCTAACAATTTACTCAAAGACACAAGTCCAATTACACTAAAATAAAAGCACAAGCCTAAGTCATCTTTCTCCCTCATGTGCCTTTGGAATAAACATAATTCCCATCACTTAGTCATGAGCATATGGCCAAAACTTGATACGTAACACAAGGATTAGAAACCTTAGATGCGTAATATTCAATGTTTATAGCGATAAACAATATGGATAAGCTTCATGTTTTATTAATATAGAACTACAACTAAGAGCATTTAGAAATCTAGAATTGAACCACATACCTAAATCTCCTCATATTTGATAAAATCGACCTTGGTTAGGAGGTTAGCAAAAATATCAACTAGTTGATGCTAATAAGGATGCCAAATGATAGAATTAAGTCTACACAACTCAAACTTGCATGTACCGTATCAAACTTTTAATCATGCATGTATCATATATATTAATTTTCTATGCATTTGGAAAAATCAAAAGAGGGCGAGTAGATAAACCAAGTTAACATGACACACCACGAGTAATACTTTAAGTTCTATTGCGACCATAAGTGAACCAAGCTAAACAACATAAAAGATTAAATATATTAAACAAAGAGCACACATAAATGGCTAAAACAAGTTCTACTAGAGATATTTAAGTCAAATAATAGCTAAGCTTTATGCTAAAATTATGGAGAGGAAATTACAACTCTCTTCCAATCGAGATAAAAAAATAATATGAAAGATTGCTTCCCTATCACCATACACAAGCAAATCAAGATAAGTGACATAACCTGAGAGATTGCTCCCCCTAAAAAATTGTCATAAATTGAATACACAAATACATAAAGGAACATGCTGTAGAAATAATTCTTCATGTTCATGCTATTTACATAAGAACTATACATGTTACCAGCAATGCGGTGTGTTGATTAAACAAGTTCATTTCAAGCACTTTAAGACCTCAATATCCATTTAAATTTTTAACTCCTTGAAATTTGGTGCACACCTACGTGAAAAGAGTTTGATATTCCTTTTGGTATGCATTATTTTGGGTTCTCAACAACTAGTAATAATGGAAATACCCTTAGGTACTTAACATCTTAATTTATTTATAATTCTATGTAAGTTTAAGATATGTCCAACTCTCATGCCACATGTGGAACTATAACTTGGTCTATTATAAGACGTGGAAACAGAAGGATGGATGTGTATGGTATGCGCTCTTAATGCTAGATCCATGCATGTAGAGCTAGTAGGAATATCACATGAAGTAGCTCCAATAGAATGAGATATTGAAAAATTCAATTTTTTATTACTTAGAAAATTAAATATATTTTCTTAATCCTTAATTTTCCTTTCTAAAGAATCATGAGAAACAATCTGTTGCTGATTTTAAAGATTAAGTCATCACAAGTCAACTTTTTATTTCTATTTTCAATGATCACAAAATTTCTTCATTTTTTTTTTGAAGAAAATTCATATTTCTCAACAACTAAGTTTCCAGTTTCCATTAGATAACAATAACAATCTAGTTTTCATTAACTTGTGATTCTTATCTAATGGAAATTGGAAAATTAGTTGTCAAGAAAATGGGTTGTTTTCAGAAATAGATGAATAAAAGAATTTTTGTGAATCATTGACAAAAGAAAGTAAAAAGTTAACTTGTGATGACTTAAGTTCTAAAAGTAAGCAACTGATTGTTTCTCGTGATTCTTTGAAAGGAAAATAATAATAATTAAGGATTAAGACAATAGATCTAGTTTTCTAACTAATCAAATCATTCAAACCGACGGGTTAAGATAGTGCATGCCAAATCTGGACATGAACTGAGCAAGGTTTTAAGATCATATCGGATGAGGTTTTTTCATATCGGGTATTGGATATCAGGTGAGATATCCGGGATACGTGCGCATATCAGACGTTCATATCAGACAGTATATATAACGAAATATTGATAACTAAAAATTGATTTAGTATCATAGATATCATCTATCAAATAAAAATGATGTAATATGCATGCAAAAACAATAAAAAATAATGTACATTTGCATGCACTCGTAGGTCGTCGCGCTCGGGGGGAGATCGTCGCGCTCGTCGATTCAAGGGAAGCTCGGGGGGAGCAAGGGGAACTCGTCGCGCTGGGGGGGAGATCGTTACGCTCGGGGAATGAAAGAGAGGCAAGCGTCGTCACTGTCAATTCACGGAGGAAAAAAATTAGGTCTCAATTTTTATCGAACTCTAACGATGTAAACAACAATTATATAGTCGGGTGACGGGTCGGATTTGGGTTCAATGTTGATGGGTTCAAAAAAAATGAACCCAATTAAAATAAATCCATATCGATCGATTTTGCGCCAACTCATATCGGGCGATTTATCGGCCGATATTTCAAATATCAGCCTTTTTTGGTGCAAATAATATGGGCGAACAATTTTCCCATATTGTATTGGCAACATGCAAAAAAAAAATATATGAAATATCGGCTGATATTTCGGTCGACTCAACTGATATTTATAGCAGTGAAACTGAGGCATCAAAATGGGAGACAAATTTCTGCATGATGACGATGTGACTAATGCAGCAAGAAGAATCCAAGGACAAATTCAGTGGCACTTTGGACATGGAACATGATACGATTTTCCTCCTGCATGAATTAAAGAAAGACCTCTTAACTCATTATCCAATACACATATTTAAACAAATATGAGGAGTTGATGACGATTGTCTAGTACTTGGTTTGATACCACAACTAGATTCATCATGTCACATTTAGGAGCCTTCAGACCCTAACTCAAATTCAAATTCAAAAAATAATATAGTGTGAGTATATAATTACAACAAGTTAAGCTACTCTACTATCAATAGTATCCAAGATGCAGATGTTATCGCCCCAAATTTTAAAATACTTAAATCAAGTAAATTTGTGTTCTTGAATGTGATCTCATACCCATTAACTATCACGAAACTAGAATTCAAGAAATTTCTACGTGATTTACCCATGCATCATGTGACAAAAGCTTAATCAATTTTATGATAATTTTGAAATGCTGTTAATGGATATGAGATCACATATAAGACACAAATTTTTTATTTGAGTTATCCATGTCTAAAGTTGGTGTGATAGTATCCACATCTTATATGCTATCAATAGTAATATAGCTCAATTCTATATTTACAGACACACATGTTTATGCTTGAATCTCTGCGAAAAAGACAAAAAATGTGGATATTAGAATAATCAAAGAAAGTGCATTCATGTAAGTTAAATTTAAAATCTCTTTGAATTTTTTTTCACATATAAAAGCACATATTCGTAAATCCATAAATCATATAATAGGTACACATAATATCCATCAAATTTCTTGTTAAATCCACAATAAATCATGAAATAAATTTTCAATTAAAATCAAGAGATTTCCATCAATAAATAAGCACAATTTATATTCTAGATCTTAGAGCCATCCTTTGCAACAAGTCCCATAAAATAAAAATTATAAGCTTAATCCTAATTTTCTCCTTAAGCAACTTCTTCACTCTTCGTGGTTTGGAGCTCTTTCTTTGCAATTACTTCTTAATTTTAATTTGGGTGTTTTGATATGATATTTGGAGCTTGCTTGACATTCAACCTTCTTTCTGGATTAGGCATTGTAACCATGGCTCAAAGTCTCGGTCTCGGCCGCCGACTCGGCCGGCACCGAGACGGATCGGTCTCGGCGACTCGGATCGGACTCGAACGATACGCACAAAACGCTACATAGAACGCCAAAAAAATTATGAAAAAATCATGGCAAATCGTAAAAAAATGTAGACATCAGAATTCATGTATCACATATTCAAAATATATCACCTAGCACTCAAAACATAACGTGAAAGTATAAATACAAGCGTCGTCGGTAGAAAGATATCAGAATACATGCATAATATAATAAATTGCACAAAATAATTCATAAGTACCTGCTAATATAGTCATTTCCACATTGAATTACGAGGAGGCACAAAATCATCATTATCATCATCCCCGCGATAAGTATAGAAACCAGGTATATGGTTTCCATAAGGATAATAATATGTTTGTGAGTGAGATCCTGTAGGCTGAGATGATTGGCCGGAGGACCCACTATCAGAGTAATATGGCGGGAGGGGTTGTGTAATATCAACTTCATGGTGATAATACCCAAAACCTCGATATTCAATGCTGCTAGTAGAATATTCACCAGTGCTTAAATAATCAGTGTCAGAATATTGACCAGATGTCAAATCTAACCCCTGTAAATGGCCTTCAAGACTATGATGACCATGTGAGCAGTTATCATGTCCACTCGAATAATCATCGCTAGAACTAAAATTGACCAACCGATCCAAATGCCTACGCTGTTGCGAAATCTCCGCCCGGCCTCCATGATCTGTATCTTGTGTGGCATAATATTTTGAATCCCATGTTATAGCACCACCTCGTTGGCTTCCACCAACACCATGAGTCTCTTCATCATTACCGCCATCACCTCTATAACCGCCGTCATCATCGCCACCACCATCACGCCATCATCATTACCGCCGTCACCATCATCGTCGCTATCACCGCCACTTTCGTCACTACGACGAATACCTTCATCCAACCAACCTAAGTCATCTGGTGGTAACATCGGTTGTTTTCCCTCACGAATCCACTCATCTAAAATATAATCATCATTGAAAATATTGTTCAGATCAATTGGGTTGTAATAATCATCAATGTCGCTTTTGCATGTCAAGTTTCTTACTCGCAACCGCATATTGTAATGCACAAATACTAGTTTATATAACTTGTTTATTGCCAACCGGTTGCGCAATTTTGTATGAATCAGCGACCACGTGCTCCAATTTCTTTCACAACCCAATGAACAACATGTTTGGCTTAAAATTTTGATGACAATTTTCTGCAGATTGGGAGCTTCTTTGTCATAATTAATCCACCAATCGGCTGGAAGAGATTGTTGCACTACTCTTTTAGTCAGTGAGCTTCCAAATTCTCCAACTCCATCTACAAATAATTTTATCTGTAAGAATACACATCACAAGTGTTAATATTTGCATAACATTATATCGATGAAATAAATAAATTATTATTACCTCATTAATAGCTCTTACTTGTTTATTCAAATTCGGCTCCAATCTTTTAATGACCTTTAATTCATTTCTCACTTCTGGATGTGTAGAAAAGTTTTTTGAATATTGAAGTGCTGGATTTAAAAAATATGTTGCAATAATGTAAGCACATGATTGTTATGATATGATAGTTTCAATTTCTAGTCAACAAATATGATTTCTAGGCAAATGAATTACCAACAACATGCAAGTGTCTATGCAATTGTCCCTCTCATCTTCTATCAATGATATCTTAGTACTTCTTTTAGTTCTTATTTGATGTCTTTATAGCCAATTTTGCTCTATCCATAGCTTTATATATAATAGATAATGTAGGTTTCTTATCCTGGTCCACTATCTTCAAGACTCTAACAAGAGGATCCATAATATTTTGGACTTCTCTTGGCTTCTTCCAAAACCGGTCAGTCAGAATGAGATTACAAATCTTATCTCGCACACTTCTTCTACTCCTATCCTTGTTGAGTTCACGCCATTCGGTAGTAGTACACATTCTTTTCAAATCTTACTCATAGCAAAGAAGGCTTTCAATAGAAATAAACTCGGTGACAAACTGTGTTATACCTGGTCTCAACAGATCTCTATCTCTGGTAAATAGCTTCATTCACCACTTTGAGGCTATTGTAAATGAATGATGTAATCATCTTAGCATCATCTAATGTCTCCTTGACTGATTTCACGGAGCCAATATCTTCAAGTATCAAATCAATACAATATGCTGCACAAGGAGACCAAAATAAATGTTTTCTCTTCTCCATCAATATGTGACCAGCTGCTTTGAAACTTGCCTCATTATCTGTTACAACCTGCACGATATTTTCTTCACCAACTTCATCAACAACTTATCCATTAGCGAGAATATATAATCAACAGTATTCGAGATATTAGTAGTATCAACAGAAGTATGGTAGATCATGCTTCTATCACAATAAATCATGAAATTAACAATAGACTTTCTATTCCGAGAGCTCCATCTATTACACATGATCGTGCAACCATACTGCAGCCATTTTGTTTTTATTAAAGCAATATATACTTCAATTTCTTTCATTTCTCCTCTAAATATAGATTGCCAATCTGGTACCCTGTAGGGCCCTTTACACCTGGGCCTGCCTCCGCAATAGTATTAATCATGGCTTGATAGTAAGGACCACTATCACCTGCATTGAATGGTATTGCATTTTAGTGAAAGAATTTTGCCATGGATTTTTCAACCTTTTTAATATTTTCAGTTGAGAACATGCTTTTGATTGATTTCTGTTTTGTTGGGAACATGTAAGGATCAATACCACGAGCTGAAATTTCAGATTCTCTCATAGTTATACTCCGACGCAATCCACGGCTAATACCTGATCCTAAAGGCTGCGAACTACTGCCACCAATATCAACTCCTTCTGCCGATCTCCAAGCCATTGCACGACTTTCTTTCATAACTTGTTTTAGTTGTCTTTTTTCAACTCCTTCTAAACTTGCTACTTTCAAAAAGATGTCTCATTATTTGAGATACCTCTTTTGATACTCGCAAGTATCCTTCCACTTGATCGGGTACATGTGCTATATGTTGCTTCAATCTAGTGATACCACCATGGACTTGTTTCCCACAATAATTACACTTCACAAGTTTTTTACTTCCACCAACAGGGGTACCATGTTCCCATCCAATATCGCGTTGCTTTGGAGCCATACTAAAATTTAAAAAATTATCTGTTAAATTAAATTAAAATTAAAATTAACTAAATTAACTAAATTAAACTTAAATTAAATTAAATTAAATTAAATGAAACTAAATTAAATTAAACTAAACTAGTTTATACTAGATTAAGCTAAACTAACTTCATTACCTAACTTCAATAAAATTATTAAATTACCTAACTTAATTATAATTACAAAATTTTATTAAATTAAATTAACCTAAATTAAGTTTAACGAAACTAAACTAATTTAAATTAAATTAAACTCAATTAATGAAACTAAATTAAATTAAACTAAACTAAACTAGTTTATACTAGATTAAGCTAAACTAACTTAATTACCTAACTTCAATAAAATATTAAATTACCTAACTTAATTATAATTACAAAATTTTATTAAATTAAATTAACCTAAATTATAACTAAACTAAACTAATTTAAATTATATTAAACTCAAATAAACTAAAAGGGAGAGAGGGACTGAGGGGAGAGAGAAACAGAGGGACAGAGAGGGACAGAGGGGACAGAGAAACTGAGGGAGAGAGAGAAACAGAGAGAGGGAGAGAGACGAAGACAGAGAAGGAGAGAGAGGGAGACATAGAAGGGGAGAGAGAGAGGAGAGGGGGTAAAGAGAGGCAGAGACAGAGAGGGAGAGAGGGACAAAGAGAGAGACACAGAGAGAGGGAGAGGGAGAGAGAAACGGAGAGGGAGAGGGGCAAAGAGGGACAGAGAGAGACACAGAGGGAGATAAAGAGGGGGAGAGAGACAGAGAGGGAGAGAGGGACAGAGAGAGACACAGAGAGAGGGAGAGGGAGATGGAGACAGAGAGGGAGACACACATAGAAAGAGGGAGAGGGAGACGGAGACAGAGAGGGAGAGAGAGGGACAGAGAGAGACACAGAGGGAGAGAGACGGACACAGAGAGGGAGATAGGGACGGAGAGAGACACAGAGAGAGGGAGAGGTAGAGAGACGGAGACAAAGAGGGAGAGAGGGACATAGAGAGACACAGAGGGAGAGGGACAGAGAGAGACACAGACAGAGTGGGGAGAGAGAGACGGAGACGGAGTGGAAGAGAGACGGAGATATCGACGGAGAGAGAGAGGGACGGAGAGGTACCTGCGAGGGGGAGAGATCGACGGCGACGGCGACGGGGGGTGGGTTTTTTTCCTTTGCTGATGCAGAAACGCGAGAGGGGAGGGGGCAGCGTGAGAGAGATCAGATCTGATCTCTCTCTTCCTTTAAGTTAAGGGATTCACGGGTGTCGACTCGACCCAGATCTCTCTCCCCCTTTAAGTTAAGGGATTCACGGGTGTCGACTCGACCTGGGTCGAGTCCGACTCGGAGTCGACTCGGTCAACTCCGAGTCGGACCCGACTCGGGTCGACTCGGCACCCGCCCATCGACTCGGGTGTCCGAGTCATATCGTAAGCGGCTGAGTCGTATCCGACTCGGCCGATTCCTTGAACCCTGATTGTAACTCATTTCCAACCACCTGTAGTAGATGCCCCTAGTGTGTACTCCATAATTGGTTATTTAAACATAAGACAATTTCATGAAAGATTTGTCACAAGGATGGTTTGTTCATCATCAAAATTTAAGTAATTATTGACTCAAGGACACACTAGAGTCAATACATCTATTCACGCAAATTATGACAACTAAGCATTCTTGACGTCAGCTAAAATAAAGGCCAAGAATAATACCTTTGTGGAATTTGAGTTTTCAACCAGAGAAAGTGTCTCGACATCAGCTACATTGTTTAGTTGTGACTGTTCACCGCCTTGCCCTTAGCCACCATTTGCTGGAGACTAGGGTGCAAACAGATGCAGATATATCCACGGATATCCGTATCCACATCAAGTATGAAAATTTCTATCCGGGAGGATACAAATTTGGATTCAAATAGGAATTTTGAGTAGGTTGCGGATAATCATATGGATACCTATGTTTTTAAAACTTGGATACATATACAAGTATCCACATATGAATGATTTTTTTGGATACGAATATCCACATATGGATGGTTGCTTTTTGGATACAGATATCTGCATGGATGGTTTCTTTTTGGATACGGATCTCAGCATATGGATGCGGATTCAAACATGAATATCCACATAAGGATTGTGATTTCCTATTTTTCACTTTGAGGTTGAGGAATTTTTTTGATCTATAGATGTATTATTTTGTTGAAGGATAGATTGAGAAATATACAAACCAATAAAATTCTTTTCCCTTTCATCTTGAAGTTGACTTAATTATTTAATGTAATTAAGTAAAATTACTTGTTTCTCTCTCTTTCAATTTTATGATATTAATTTGTTATTACATTTTTTTAGTTAAGATAAATTATGATATAAGCATAACTGTTTAGCCTATCTGTAACCATATCCGTTTTCCACATATTCGATTCGTATTTGTATCCGATTTATTAATATCTAATCCGTATCCGATATCAAATTTTGGCGAACACAAATATTAATTTTTCATATCTGACAACATCTATATCTGTATGCGAAAGTTGAAAGCAGATACAAATATGATAAATACTATATCCAATCTGTATTTGATCCGTTTGCACCCGACTGGAGACACATTGTGTGCTTTTAAGTTTGTAATAGTTTCGAGTCTCATAGTTAATGCTCAAACTGAATAATTAAAACCACCACCATAAGTCTAATCTAACTTTTTCCTTATCTCTCCTCCACTCCCTCTCACCTTAACCCTTACATTCTTCGCTGGAGAAACAATAGAGGCAAAAAAATCAGCGGTGGTAGCATAGATGAAGTGTACTGTTGGCATCATCAACACAAAATATCAGAGCTTATTTCTCCTTGATTAATAATCCCCCCTCCCAATCCAATCCGCACACTTTCCTCACACCCTTCTTTGTCACTGACCTCAATTTTGGGCGGTCACAGTCCCCTACTTTTCCTTCTACTTTTACCACTAACCCTATCGAGAACCAACATAAATGTTGGTGGGATGGAATGTGTATGGAGGTGGCTGAAAAAATATAAGTGGGTTGGAATGTTTAGAAAGATGACTAAAGATATGTTTGCGGGTAGGTGTGTTTAAAAAGATGACTATTCGTAGTAGAGCTGGATACTTCTTCTACAAAAAGTATTCATTTCGGAGTTATATGTTAAAAAGGATGATGAATTTAATTCAAATCACTAACACGATTTTCATGACGATAATAAAGATCCACTTTAGAACAACTAAGATATATTTATTTAGAGAACTATAACACGCATATAAGATGGACTACAAACTTTCCATGAAATATGGTAAATTAGGCCTAACACATTTCCCACAATCTATTTGCTATGGGAAATGGGCCAGTCAAATTCCAAAGGGAGATAAATAGCTAGTAAATATAGTGGTGGGCTATTGGTTAATGTATGGTGGAGAAAGTGTTAAATCTACTTTTATAGACTTAATATAAAGTGTGTAGTCTAACCGACATGTGCATCCGACATTTTTGAAACTTGCCATATCTACACGTTAGTATCTTAGTCGTACGCTACCATGTATTTGCGTTCGTGCTTCATGTATTGTTATTGTGCAAGGTAATCATTTTTTTCTTTCATAGCTCTCTTCCATCCCAGAGTTGGCAAGGCCTTATTACAAGTTTTGAACTTGGCTGATAAGTTAAAAACATAACTTAGAATAGCATGCTGTAGTGGTCAGATTTTAATCTTCATCAGGATCGGGACACATATTCCACCTCGTCAGGAGCATCCCGAATAAGCAACAAACTCAACATACTGACAAGCCCACGGCGGGCCCAAGAAGAAAGTCCGAGTATCTTCCCGAAGCTGAGAAAGGCATAGCGCCTCCCCGAGACTGCTCCTCTTTCCGAGGACATTCAGCTGTTCCCGAAATCGCTCCTCCCTCTGAGTGCACTCAGCTATTTCAGAGGCCGCACCTTCCACCTCCACCCCGAGAACTTCCATGCTCCCGACCGTCCCAAGGTCCACTCCTTTTCAGAGACTTTTGCTCTGAGTAAGATAGCTATAAAACCGTCTTCCTTGATCATCGCCTAAAAATCGCTACAACAACAGACTTTCTTGATTTTCACCTTCAATTACGTAGCCTGACTTCCCCTACATTCGTAATGTTCTGGGCAGTTATGGGTTGGGTAGGATTTTTGGAAAATCCCGACAATCAAGCGCCCACAATCGCAGCCGTTACAACAACTCCGCACATGAAGATCGTGGCAGTTACACCAATCTCGCCAGCGTTCCATTCTCCTCCAGGCCAACAATTGGGTACAAATAGACCTTTTTCTCCAATGAGATGGAGAATTGGATCCTAGAGAATTGATTCTATAATAGAGCATTGAGAACCCCTTGTAATCTCTTGGATTTAGTGGAACCTCTCCCTCTGTACTCTGTGGTTTTTTCCTCGGATTTTTCACGTAATTCTCTGGTGTTTGCGTCTGATTTACATTTCTATTCAAAATTTGAGTGTAGATAAATTTTTCTGAGAAATTTATCTCAACATTTTGGTGCTTTCATTGAGATCTGCGTTTCTACACTCAATATCTCTCCTCCTAACAACCTACAACCTCCTGAAAAAGCCTCCCTTAAAGAAAGATGGCCTTGAAGAAGCAGGTGGTCATTCACAAAGTCGCCACAATCAGGAGCAGAACCGCCGATGCCGCTGGGGCCACGATCCCCGACCTGCTGACTGTCGACCGCATATTACAAATGACACTGGTTCCTTGTCGCCACAAGAAGTAGTCGCCAACATCCAACCATCGCAGTAGCGTGAAGACTAACTCCTTCATATGCTTTACGAGATGAGAGAGCAAATGAAGGAACAAATGAGCAATCCTATCGTGAGCAAGAGTAGATTACCCTTGATCGTGAGAATATCTTCCGGGAGCAAGAGAAGTTGACATTGCTTAACCAACAACTCCAATCACAAGTCATCGCCTTCCAGAACAATTCAACACAAACTGGGGGCGAGCTCGAGAACAACATATCCCCCAATCTTCTCACTCTCGATGAGTCGATCCAAAAGCGAATCGTGGAGGCCAAGTCGTTGGACCACCCAAATTCGATCACAAAAATTAACGATTCTCTTCTCCGAAGAGATTCAAAAGTGCAAGTTCCCGAGAAAATTCTCGACTCCCACTTTCGACTACTACTTCAAAGTGAGTGATCCAGTTCAACATATCCGACACGTCCGAGACAAGATGTTGATCTACTCCTGTAAAGATCTAATCATGTGCCTTACTTTTCCCTCCATCTTAAAAGGTGCAACCTCGACTGGTTCTATTCCCTGCCACCACGCTCCCTCCATAATTTTACGGAGGTGACCGAGGCATTCGTCACCTAGTATGCCTCTCGCCGAGAAACCAAGAGAAATTGCCATCATCTCCTCTCCATCAAGATTAGGTAAGGAGACAGTTTCAAGTCGTACATCAACTTTTTTCAGAGCTAGCTAACCAAAGTCTTTAATTGTGGTGAAGAAGTCTCCGCGCTCGCGTTCATCAGCGACCTGCAAGTCACTCATCCTCTGTACAAACATCTCTTGAAGTAAAATGTCGTCAAGATGAGCGAGGTTCTTTCCCGAGCACAGCCTTACATCCAGCTTGAAGAGGTGATGAAGGCTTCCTCCAACCACTGCGCGACAGGTGATGGTGAATGAAAGTCGAAGTCCCTGCACGAAGCTCCCGACTACGCTCAAGATCGACATCGGGGGCAACCTGCTTACAAGAGGCAAGTACGCTCGATCCTCCCTCCAAATACACTTCGAGACCATAGGTCAATGAAACACTTCACTTTGTTGAAGCTCCCGATCAACAAGTTCTTTAACACCATTAAAGACCAGCCCTGAGTTAGACGTCAGAAACCAGTCTAACACAAACTCTTGCTTCCTAGTTCGAAGGAATACTGTTCCTATCACGACTGCAAAGGGCACCAAGCCGTCAATTGTTGGGCCCTTGAAGGTACCTGGAGGAGCTTGTCCATCAAGACTTACTCAAAAAGTACATTCTCACTCTCGAAGCAGCAGCCTCCGAACAACCAAACACTTAACCTTCTCGGGAATAATACTTGATCGCCTAATACAAGGCGATCGATTGACCACACGACTCTAAACAAACGGGGCATATTTTCTTCCGACTCCCATTCTATATATCTATTCCCATTATGAATAAAATATTGTTTTATGCTCTTAACTATTGCAATACATCCAGCCAATGCAGTACATCCAACCAATGCAGTCCATCCAATCAGTACCATCCATCCAATCCACGCGCCCCGATGATGTGATTTCTCCCACTCAGAGGCTGCCAAGCAATCGTCGCTGATGGGATTTTTTCCTACTCGGAGGACTTTGTCTGTACACTCCGCTAATGGGATTTCTTTACTCGGAAATGACAAAGCAGACATGCCCATGGGCGCTCTCTCGACAATCCTACGGGAGTCAAAACTCTCCGTTGTGGGATTTTCCCTACTAGGAGTCCCTCACTGTGCTGCAAATATTTTCCCCTCTCAGAGCCTCCGCTTGAAGTTTCGCTGATGAGATTTTTTTCCATTTGGAGCACAAGCGCTAGCTTGCGGGCTCTCCTCATCTGAACCTACAGGCAGATGAACACCCGATAGTTTCCTTTTGTCGGGGTTCTTCCATCCATATTCCGATGTGGGGATGCCACCCTGCTCAGGAGCTGACATCCATATTCCGATGATGGGATTACCCCCACTCGGGAGACAACTCTGTTGTGAGATTTCTCCCACATGAAGGTCATCTCCAGTGTTGGGTTTACTTCCACTCGGAGGTATCAGATCGTCACTTTAATTTATTTAGGGCCCAAACTCAGAGCAGACGCGTCCAATCTGTTGTTGGGTAACACCCCCAGTCCAGGCCACTTTTTTGCAGGTCCAACAACTATTGTGTTGGGACGGGAGTTCTCCACTCGGAGGCGGCAACACATGCTCTCCTTTCGATATCCATGACACTCCGCTAAGGGATTCTCCCCACTCGGAGTCTAAAACTCTGCTGCAAAGATTTTTCCCTCAGGGTCCCGACTTCGTAGCTCCGTTGATGGGATTTCTCCGACTCGGAAGCTAATGCGAACCCAACTCCGCAGCTGAGATTTCCCCCACTCTGAGAAAATAGCTGCAGGTACCGCAAATGAGATTTCCTCCCACTCGAAAATCGTGCCATTTTCCTTCCCGACCACTCTCAAGTTCTTCCGGGACAAGATTTCTGGAAAGCTGGTCAATTTTCGTAGAGGCAGTCAATCTCGAACAAACCAACAATTGAACAACAAAAGTAAGATTAAAACAACTACTCTCGCTTTCATTCATGCACAAATTTTATTTCAAATATTTTCATTACAAATTCTTTCAACATTATGTGATTACATCTAACAAGCAATACAATATGAAACACATATACATCCTCTGTCCCAGCATCCACATTGAAAAGCCTTTTCGAAAGCGAAAATCCGCAACATTTAGCCATGAGACGATTCCCAAACAAGCAATCCCCCACTCCTTCTAATCACTCTTCCAAAGGAAGATACCGAAAATTCTCAGGAAGCTGATGATACCAAGAACCTCCGGAAGAGTTCATAACACGAAAATCATCTCAACTACTCTCCCACGACGTAGAGAGGACGCTCTGACTACTCAGATGAGTCGTCATTCTAGAAGGTCGAATTAGTCTGTCCTCTCTTCTCTCAGAAACGTCGAGAAGGAAGAGGCGGAGGAGGCATCTATAGTGGTCAGATTTTGATCTTCATCATGATCGCAACACGTGTTCCACATCGTTATGAGCATCCCGAACAAACAACAAACTCGACATACCGGCAGGCCATGGCGGGCCCAAGAAGAAAGTTCTAGCATCTTTTTGAAGCTGAGAAAGGCCGAGCGCCTTCCTGAGACCGCTCCTCCTTCTGAGGACATTCAGCTGTTCTCAAAGTCGAGGACACTTAGCTGTTCCCGAGGCCGCTCCTCCTTTCGAGGACACCTCCGCCCCAAGAGCTCCCATGCTTCGACCGTCCTGAGGTTCACTCCTTTTTAGAGACTTCTGCTCCGAGCAAGATAGTTACGATAACTGCCCTCTTTGATCTCTGCCTACAAATAGCTACTGCAATAGACCTCCTTGATTCGCCTTTAGTTACGCAACCTGACTTCCCAACGTTCGTAACGTCCTGGGTAGTTATGGATTGGTTAGGATTTTTAAGAAAATCCCAACAATCAAGCGCTCACAATCGCGGCCGTTACAACAACTCCGCACATGAAGATCGTGGCAGTTACATCAATCTTGCCAGCATTCCATCCTCCTCCAAGCTAACAATTGAGTACAAATAGACATTCTCTTCTAATGAGATGGAGAATCGGACCCTAGAGAATTGATTCCGTAATAGAGCATTGAGAACCTCTTGTAATCTCACGGATTTAGTGGAACCTCTTCCTCTCTTTGCTCCGTGGTTTTTTCCTCCTCGGGTTTTTCATATAATTTTGTGGTGTTTGCGTCTGATTTACATTCCTATTCACCATTTGAGTGTAGATAAATTCCCTTGAGGAATTTACCTCTACACATGCAAACATCCATGACACAAAATCCAACCATTCATAATTTCAGTACGCAACTATCATATGAAATGACATGGAAACTAAGTGACGTTCAATACACAAGTTTGGAGAAAGATGAAAGAAATATGGGTAAAAAGGCTGGGTTTTATAAGAATTTTAACGGACGGGTTTTAGGTCTCAAACTGCATCTTTATCTACTAGTAGAATCGTCGCATATGCTCTTTGGCTGCTTATGACCATTTTCACGAGGTCAAGGACCACATTCAAATATGCAACTAATATCGGTTGGAGTCTACAGAAGTGCTTATATTTTGACTTTCTTCCTTCCATGCTCTCTTGCTATTTTCTCTTTAATTATGGGTGTCTATGGTACCAAGAGGGATAGTCATCAAATATAGGTTGTCCATTCTCTTGTTTCTTTAGAGGAATCTCCTCTCAGTCCCTCATATGATTCATGATATGACTAGAATGGTCTATTGGGATGTGAAGAAATTACATCAAATTTCCTTCATTTTTGATTTAGGAGGTATGTTGACCATCTAATGTCTAAACTAAAACAAGTGTTTTTTGAGCTGTTTCCTATAATTTTCGGGTCCATTCAATGAAATCCATTGATCTTCTTATAGATGAGCAAACAACAAACACCAAATGACTCCTATAAGGACATCACCCTGATAGAAAGATTTTATAAGGGTGATATGTAATGCAGGCTTCTTAAACCTACGAGGGTATGAAAGATGTGTTCCTCTAATATAGAAAAAAGTTTGTTTAAAAACTCATGGAAGATTATTAACAATGATTTATATAGTTTCAGAGGGATGAAAGTAAAAAAAAAATGAAGTTGTTGCTGATGGAAATTATCAGCAAAGACAGTTTTATGGACGCAAGCTTTCTAGATACATAGACATCAGTCATAATTGTCACTTTTGACTGTCAAACTGGGATTGGATACTTGGCAAGGAATCAAAGCTGAGAAAGCTACACAGAAGTATAGACTAGTTCTACAACCGGCTGGCACTCTCTGTTAATTGCTCTCAGTTTGCTCTAGGTTCGTGGGCCTTCCATGGCTGGGTAAATCTACCTTTCTTCAATTCAGTTTAAGCTCATGCAACCAAAGAGGCGTCCAATTTCCCTCAAACTAGGGAAGAGTCTGGACAAAGATGAAAAGATTATATGCTACAGGGAATTGTATTTTTTGTATTCATATTTATTTATTACCTGTTCGTCTATTATCTTGCAAACAAGTTATATTAGTCTCTCTTCTAAATATTCAGTTTATTAGTTACAGCTCTTTCCTTAGAGTGTTCCTATATTCCAAGTTGGTAACTTAATCCTTCAACTTCTTCTTACACTCCTATGACTCACTTATATATGCTTAGTTAATACCACATTCGGGGCTTATGTGGAGCCAGCCCTAACTCAACTTTGCTCACTTGTCATTGCGCCAAGGTGATGTCAGGGAAAACACTGTCACTTAGAGGTAGTTGCCCTAAAAAACCACCCTTTCTCACTTAAACCTTGCTTCAATACAACAAATTGCTAGGTCGAGATTGCCCTATGTGGATTCTGTATATATTGATTCAAAGAGATCTCATTTAGTTTTGTTCTTTGGCTATGCATAGTTCATCCTATTCCTGGGTTTAGGATCAGCAATGAACTTGCAAGGCATAAAGCATAGTAAGTTAAAAGGCATAAAGCAAAAGGTCGAGTTGAAGTAGGTAGTGCCATCATATCACTCTGCATTAATCTAGATGTACAATTTTTTAAAATTTTCTTATGTTTTCTTCCGTTATTGATTTTCTTGAATTTTCAGGACATTTGCCAAATTCTAAATTATTTCCTTGCACAAAATTACTCTAAATGTTTAACTAGGCTTTGGTTTCTTGAAAAGTATCTATCTATAACATTACATGAAATTGACTGTAACCTGTAGAAGATTATGGTATAAATGTCTAAACTAGTGGAGCTATTATGAATAAGATAGGGAATTCAACATACTTGAAATACTTAATGAAAGACCGAATAACCAGCTCAAGGAGTCAATTTTCTGGCAGCCTCTGAGGAAATTCTTATGTGGTGACATTAGAGGGAGGGGTGAAAAGGATATTCGTTGGTGGAGGCCTATGAGGAGTGGCTGGATGAAGAGGGCTTGGTGTGGAATTCCAGCAGAGCGCAAAGCAGAGCGTAATTCCTTGAATATGATTGCAATGGCCAGGGATGGGGTTGAAATGCTTGAGGCTGTGAGAACTAAACAGAATTCAGATTGCACTTGCTTGAGCATGTAATTGTGTGCGTTAATGTGATATATATGGTTTCATGTGAATGCATGTTTGGATATCATATCATATGTTCATATAGATGCTATTCATATATGTGAAGAGCCAATATTTACTATTGTGATATACAGGTTTTTGACATTCCTAAGCCGGTATTTTGATCCCAAATGTAGGTTACTGACTTCTATAAACGCCCAAATTCAGAGCTAAGTCCCGCAAAATCTACAATGGAAGAAATTTCTCATTTAATGGAAAACCGCGGTTTTCAACTGTTGGGACAAATAAGGAATGGATCATGCAGGCCTCGAGCAATTCTATTCAAAGTTCTTGCAGATGCTGTGGGTCTTGAGACTAATCTTGTGGTGGTAACTATTTCTAACTTTATCTTCTTAATATATGTAAGCTTAAAAAATATATACATTGTTATTATTTTTTAATATCTTGTTATCTCCTTTTGACGTTCAGTTGACTTGCAACAGGTACAAGTTAAATTTTAGTGATCTTGCTAAACAGCTTTTATATGCTCTGGACCTGTGTTGCAATTTATTTTGACAGGGCCTTCCTAATGATGGAGTTGTTGAGTACATGGACTCATGCAGGCATATGTCGGTGGTAGTTGTGCTAAATTCAGTGGAACTACTTGTTGACCTCATGCGCTTTCCGGGCCAATTAATTCCATTTTCCGACAAGGCTATGTTTATGTCTCATATTCCTGGAGAAGAAGATGAGTCCGTAGAATATGATTCCTGCGATTCTCCCCTTGAGCCAAACAGCCCATTGTGTGGATTTACGGATAGAATGGCTAGTGAGTGGTACGATTATTTCAATGACTTGTTTTGATTATTACCACTAGAAACTAAATATTTGAATATTGCATTCCTTTGTGGCTTTTGGGGATTAAGATGTGATTTATTAAAATTGGAGGCTTACCATATGACTGGTGACTCGGTCCTGACTGGTATGAACACTGTTAGTTAACCATTTCGTGTTAAATGATAGTGGGGAAACAATGAACTCTGTAGCACATCTTTTTTAAGATTGTACTTCTAGTGAGACAATCTTTCATTACAGACGATCACTTATGGGCAGAATTATCATGCATATTACTCTTAATATTCTTGTACTGGTACATGCCTATCTGAAGATCTTCAAGGTCAAGAGATCAATTGATCAGTTGCTTCTTGTTATCTCAGTTCTTGTCTACCATCTTTGATAAGCTTTTACTTTGGTGTGGTTACTGAATGCTTTCTGTCACGCCCCTGCTTCTCAAAATACAGTAGAACGGAGGCGCGCGGGAGTCGGCGACACATATACGGTAGGAGAATACCTCATGCATACGCGCTAAGCCTGCTGTAACCTAAGCAAGTTATATGAATCAACTATAATGAGAATACAACACTGCAATATGACATATGGATTCTCATACAAGGTAATATAATTCTAAGAATAATCAAATAGAATAACTACTGACTCCAATATATAGAGAATCAAAGAAAATCAATAAGAATAAGAGAAAGCACGAAAAGATACAAGAGTGGGTGATCAAGCAAAAAGAACTCCGGGTTCCTCGTAATGCGTGTGATCCTCCCCAAATACCTGATCAACAGAATAAAATGTCCCTAGACCTGGATATGCAAATCCAAGAGAATCAGATCATGATCAATACAGTAACAATCATTACGATAACCATCATGACTATAAGAGTAATAATAGGAAATATACATATGCTGGATAATAACCATTGCAATTATCTAATTGTTGAAGTGTTTATCATAGCATATATATAACAAGTAAACACACATCAATCTACGATGCAATATGTAAGGTCCATTTTTGTTATTAATTATGTCAGAGAACTCAAATTACCATATGCAGTAAACACATCTCACACTACACCTACTGCACATATCAATTTGGATCTTATGTTATTGAAAATTGACAGATAGAGATATTGTCTGTATTTTAAGTGGGTCCCGTACATACCTGGGACCACGACTTCAGGATGCGCTTAACCAGGCCGGACAACTAGGTACTCAATAACAGTAACAATATAAACAGATGGGATGAGGTCATCCCTGAGAACCCTGCAGTGGAACCCTCTTTTGGCTACACAATCTATATCTTAGATCCACCCAAAATACAGACGCTGTTTCCTCCGTCAATTTTTTCAATTTCCGTGTAAGTTATTTAATGTCATTTTTAATCAAAATTCATCTTACTTAAATTACTAGAATAATATGATGACAGTACAGTAATCGTGTTAACAATGTAAACACGATATGAATGTGACAAATAACCATAGAATAATGTTTCAATATTCTCCCTGTAATTTCAGTAATACTATCTAGGTCTTTATCAGGTAATAGTCATGTATAAACAGTCCAACTTTCTAAGAATAATCATCATAATGTCAAAATAAATAATTTGATGTATCTGAAATTTTTACTTATTTTGATTATTTTTTAAGAGTAACAATTTAATAATTAAAAACCATATCATTTTCTGGATCTATAATCACTTATCTGGAACTTGCCAAAATAACTATATGTAGGTATAAATGAACATTTCAGGCCTAGATATTATACTAGGAATTTAGTTCATAAGATTTACAATTTCTAAACTTATTTACATGTAAGAGAATTTAAATAAACAATCAAAATAAAATATATATTTATTAAAAGGGTTAAAAGCATTTAGAGTGGTATATAAGATTTCCAAATCATGTTCTTCAGGGATTTCGAGCAGTGGGAATTAATTAGGCATCAAACATTAATAGGTAAACATTTCTACAGATTTATCAGTCATAATAAACAAGGTTCATTTCAAAAGCATTCACAATTACAATTAATATTCATAATCTAAAATATCTAGAATTACTCTAGTTGAAACTAATTTGACAAATGCTGAGTTTAAGCAAATGAGTTATATAATTGAAGTTACTAAAATAATAATGAGTTATAAAAATATATAACTTTATTTCAAAGAGGTAGAAACCCTCACGTCACAATAAAATATTACTTTATTAAAAGACAGTAAAAGCACTCACTCTGCTGTTGGTGGATCAGGTCTACAACGGAACCGTGATTGAATCCTACTCAAAGAAGTCCAATCTTAAACTCGATCCACAGGCAACTGATACAACTCCGATGGCAATGACGGGCAGGCGGGGCGATGTTGGGCTTGCGTCGGGCGAGGGAAAGAAGAGGCCGACACTGAGATGGGTGGCTTGAATTCCCTTGGGGGGAGAGACATGGAGAAAGAGAAAGATATAAAGAGAGAGACACACATAGAGAGGGTGAGAGATACAAGCGCACACACGCACGCGCATACACACCAAACACAGAGAGATATACAGAGAGTGGGAGAGAGAAAGAGAGAATAGTGCAGTGAGGGAAAAGAAAGAATAGGGAGATGGTGGAGATGGGGAAGAGCTCGCGGCAGTTGGGCTACTGGAGTGGAACACAGATGGAGAGAGGGTGAGAGTAGCGCGATGGTGGCGGCGCGGTGTTGGTGTCGACGCGAGGGAAGAGGAGAGAGAACGAAGGAAAGAAAAGAGAGGGTTGGCCGTGGCTGGCGGTGGTGTAGGCGAGGCTCGGGTGTAGGTGGCTGTAGCATTTTGACAGTGGAGAAGAGAGGATTGGGCAGACAGTTTTGAGCGACAGAAGCAGGGGATCGCGACAGCAAGATATGGGATGGGGGCAGCGCTCGTGGTGGAGCTCGCGGTGGAGATGGGTGCAGTGAGGACGAGGGAGTTGGGTGGCTTGCACGACTGGATGACCGCGACGGTTGCAGGCGCATGGTGTGAAGGTGAGGGCGAGATCGCGGTGGATATGGAGGAGAAAAGAATGAGTTCACAGTGAAATAAAGAGAAGGTGGTGGATAGGCGGTGGGCTGTCGACGTGACAGATCTGCAGGCGGCGACGCGCCTGGCTACAATGTGAAGGAGAGAAGTTGGGGGTGAGGGCGTTGGTGGCAGCCATCGACGCGGCGACACAAGGGAAAAAGAGAGGAGGCGCTCGGTGTGGCGGTCCAAGTGACGGAGAGAGAGAGAGGATGAGGAAGTGGTGCTGTTGCATGGTTGTTGGCCTGGCCGAGTTCGGTGGGAAAATACGGCGACAGTGAGAGAGAGGGAGATTTAGGCTAGGGTTAGGTTTTAGGGTTAATAGAGGGTGAGGTAAAGAAGAAGATATATAGGGGAGAGGGATATTGGGCTTGATCCTATTTGAAAAATAAGGGAAAAATAAAGAAAGAAGAGAATGTATATGAGTTGGGCTGGGCTTGGGTTTATTAGGGCTTTGGGATTAGCTCTGTCTAAAAGAAATTAAAATGAGAAGGAGAAGGATGCGGGCTCATGTAAGCTTGGATTAATAAGTAAAGAAAGGAGAAAGGGAGAGTGTGGGCTCTGATCTTAGGCTGGATTGAACAAAAGGAATGAGAAGAGAGAGAGAGAGAGAGATAGAGTAAAGAAGAGTAGGAATTTAGGCCATCTCTATATACTTTACAAAAGAATGAAATGATAATAATAATAATTATAATAAGTAGTAATAACAATAATAATATATATAGCCAAATAAATATATAATACCTTAAAATAAATTATATATATAATAGTAATAATAACTATTCATAAATCAAGTTAATGAATAACAATGAATATTAATTTATTTATAATAATAATAATTTATAATATTAACACAATCAATTAAATAATTAGCAGTAATAATGATAATAAAAAATAACCAATAACAATTAATAATAATAACTTATATGAAATATGATTTTATCTCCTAATACAAATTATTTCAATAGATATTAACAATAAGAATTGCAAGTTATAAATAATAATAGAAATAGTAGTTATCATTAATAATGATTATAAATTATTATTAAACTAAAAATAGTAATGATCAATTTAATTAATGATAATAAAATTATAAGTAAAGCCAAATAAATATTTAATAAATTAATCAAGTATTATTAACTAGGGGATGTTACACTCTCAATTTAATTAGGTCTATAGGGGTTTATACTGGAAGCTGAAATCTGTACATTGTGTATAATCTCTAATACGTCTTATATTCTGATTATTGACTCTAATACGTCTTATGTAGAGCATGGTGGGATTTTGAAGTATATATGGTTAGACGCACATTACTTGTTCACATGAAATATAACAATGCTGGTTTATCACACTACAGTTTCCGATCTGTTCCTGTGATTTTCTGGTGGCTCTGGTCATTTCTTTTTCTTCGCATACGGTCAAATTTCTCTCATTTCATTGCAGTCCAGAAAAAAATGAGATCTTCCAGTCTTTGTATCAACGGAAATTTGAGACCCCCTCAAATATATATGGTCCTTCACCGTGGCATGTCATGCTGAGGTCACGAAGTTCAAGTGGGAGAAATTTAAGGTACTATTGCCAGTGTATTCAATTTAGATTTGAGAATCTGAAAGTAGTTTTAAAATGTTTTTACATTCTTATTTGTGCCTTTAATAACTATAGAAAACATTTAGCGTACAACTCGGATTTTATATCCTACTTTTTTCTTGGTTTGAGTTGTAAAACTTTTGCAGCATACACATCTTGACATTGGTTTTGACTTTCTAATTGTTGGCTTAGTTCATCACATAGTGTACCCAACATTGCTGATGAATTCTGGAGAGGCAGCCGGAGAAAGGCTTTTATGGAACAACAACAAACAGCTAATTCAAGGTTCTTCCTCGTTTTGAGATTTACATTGACCTCATATTTTTATGGCTGTTGGCTAATTTAATTAATGGGAAAGAGAAGATTGTTTTATGGCTTTGAAAAAAAAATAATCTTATAGATATGTGTTTTCTGCAGTAGAATGCTATTTTCTCTCTGGTAATCACTTTCTATAGACTAAAAGCTAGTTTACTATTTGAATGAGTAGGGTATTCCTTATTTCTCAAGGGATATGAAAGACGCCTTTCTAACTTGAGAAATTTTAATTCACAATTTTTTATTTCAGACAATTAAATTTTTTAATTCTCAATTTCACATGTTAAGTAATTTTACTTCAAACAATTAAATTTCAATTAAAAATTAAAATCGAGAAAATTAAGCCAAGAGTTCAAGACAATTTGAAAGAAAATTATACCACTAAAAATGATGATGAATTGTCAATTTGCAAGGGAGTTAGCCAAGACATGTAGAAATAAGTTTCCAATTTTTAAAAAAATCAAAATCAAAGTAAATCATCCAACAAATAACTAAAAAACATTTTTAAGTTTTAACAGAGTACAACATTACAGTAATCAACATTTTTCATTTAATTTTATTAATTATCAGCAAATCAACTTAATGATAATTGATAATTTATCATTTTACTAATTAACGGAACTGAAAATCAACTTGAAAAGGAATTACACTAAAAATGATGATGAGTTATCAATTTGACAGGGAACTGTAAATAAGACATGCATAAATTAGTTTCGGAAACAACAAAACTAGAGTAAACCACCAACCAAATAACAAAAAATCATTCTTAACAGAATATAACAAAGTAATCGACAATTTTTCATTTAATTTTACTAATTTGCAGCAAATCAACTTAATAATAATTGACATCTCTTCATTTTACTAAAGAACAATAAATCAACTTTTCATTTTATCACTAAACAAAACAACTAATCAATCATTTTTGATTGGTTAACAAAAAAAATTGTTACTTGGTTGTTCGCACCTGCAGAACAAGCCGTGGGCGAAAGCTCAAGTTCGATGGGAGTTGTTGTTGGACTGATATCAAAGCGGCAATTGTCAGAGTTGTTGGAGCGACGGATGGCTAGGCCGCTTCTACTGCTGATGAAGTGAGCTCGAGAAGATGGTAGGGCTCCTGGTGTTGAAATGAGCTTGAGAAGATGGCGGGGTTGCTGTTGCATATGAAATGAACTCGAGAAAGAGAGAGATGGCGGTGCTTATGCTTTGAAGTGAGCTTGAGAGAGAGAGAGAGAGAGAGAGAGAGAGAGAGAGAGAGAGAGAGAGAGATGGCGGGGCTGCTGCTGATGAAGTGAGCGCTTTTCTGCACTTTTTAGAACCTTGATTCTCTCGAATTGTTTGGTGTTCAAAGGAGGTTGAGCCCGTCGAAGCTCTGTAGAGAAGCTAATAAGGGCCGAGAGAAAACTTAATCGAGTTCGAGGCAAGTTGGAGAAATTTGTTGTATATTCAAGTCAAGATGGAGATTTGTTGGTTGATTTTAGGACATCTCAACCCATAAAATTAACTTTGTAATATGGTCTTAATGGTGATAGGGGCATGCTAGCTTTCCTGTTATCTTCATGCAAAGCTGAATCAGCGTACCCCACCTGTTGGCAGCCTATGTGAAAAAACAACCATGTTTTTCATGATTAATATTATGGATGATTCTAGCATTTGTACTGATGCTAAAACCCCTTAGAATGCTATTTATATCACCAAGTAAATTATACCCCTAACAGTAGAAGTATGGTTTAAAAAGTACTCAAGACCTATTTTCGGACGTAACAATTTCTGGAATTTGTTGGCCGATAATTGAAACAGGCCACCGGATTAAGAGATTCCATGATCATTTATAGCTAACGTGAACATTGCCTAGTTTTTTTCCTGCTCATTCTCATATACTTTTTGTAGGATAATGTCATGTCGAATTCAACGGAAGGACATGTCATGCCAAATTTCAATTTGGGTGCACATTCGTGCCAAAAGTTCATTTTGGGTCAACATGTTCTGCCACATACAATTTGGGTGAAGAACGTCTTGTTGAAATCTCATTTTAAGATCTAATAAAAAATTGTTTCCATTTGCAGCCAAAAAGAAAAGGAAGATTGAACTTGGGCTGTTTTTGAAGGATCTAAGCGCTAATACAAAATATAGAAAAATAATATCTATTGGTTTAAAGTGAAACTATGGAGTTCTAGGACTTGAGGGTGATTTACATCATGGAGATTAAGTGCCACTTCAATTCTATAATCTACGCGCCCTTTCAAATTAATGTTGAAGTATTTTTGTGAGGGCTTTCATATGGGCTTATGTAACCTTTTTATGCCTGGGCATGTTTGTCCATTGTACATGCATGTGCATGCGATATCTTGCTTTCAGATTATTGGGCATTCCAAATGCGATCTTCATTACAATATTGCCTAGTAAAAGGCTAAATTAAACTTTTGGTGTTCAAACTGACTACTAAAGAGGCTCAGCTCACCTTAATGTGGAGTTTGGCTACCGTTGTCATGAGTGTCATCATTGACATCTTAAAACTTTTACATTGCCCCTTAACATGAAATTCCAAGGTTCTAAGCGACCTGCAAAGTTGTTTCTTCATTTTCCATTTCTTGATACTCAGTTTGTTGTAGTTACAACTTTTTATCTCTTCTTTCATTTGAAAAACCATATTATTATGTATTTTTTCAGATAAATAACCCTTTCTTAAGCCCATTAATGTACGATAATTGTTTGAATACCTGTTGTAGGTTGAATAAAACATAGGCTTGAGAGAAGTCACAAGAGTGTCATGAATTCTGATTAGTGAGTCTTTTGATAGTAGTTAGGCACAATAACTACATATGCTTTCTCTATTTTGGCTAAGGTAATTCGATTTATTTTTTTTCTTGTTTTTGTATGTTCTTCCAAGTGTAGATACATATATACCTAAATGTCACAACATAAATTAATCTTAAAATAGAACTTTCTGACCTGATTTATAGGAGTTTATATGCAAGAACTCAGTATGAACTGAGGTAGGAGTGTAGGACTATACTATATTAATCTAGATGCAAATGCAAACAAACACATGAATACAGAAAACTCTAGACTAACCCAAAGGGCATCAATGGAACCTATGCCAAATAATTTATACGCATGCAAGTCAGATAGCTGAACAATGATGCGGATGCTAATAGAAAATCCTAAAAGGATTATGCATCCACACAGAGATTCGATGATTAATAGCAAGGAACAATAAACTACTGCAAATCATCTAGCTATACTCCAAAGATTAATAATTCACAATTAGAGACAGAAAGAAGGTTTGAAGTCGAACCTGAGCTGCGAGAGATCACACACCAATCTAACAATCTCAAACTCATGACTGATGGAGAAACTACGCCAAGATTTCCTCCGAATTTAATCTCCAATAAGGGTTTGCTTTAAATTCGAACAACGAAATTAGGAACAATGAATTTACAGTTCAGATTTGGACTAAACTGTAAAAATCTGAAAATATGTTGGGTAAAAGTTCTAAGCAAATTTGTGAAGTCAAAGCATTGCTGTTTGGATAGGGAGCAACAGCATGACAACAAGAAAAATAGTCTGTTTTTTTATGAAAGAAGATGAGTTTTATAAGTAGAGAAGAAAGTAGAAGAAGAGAAGAAATGAAAAGGTCTTCACTCCACCACCAAATCACACACTAACCTTCATCACGAAAAAGCAAAAGATGCATAGAAACTTTTAAATCAGCATAATCATCTTTTTCTCAATGATGACAACCCTAAAAACATAATATAGGGTCAGAGTAAAGCTTACAGGAATGGCCCTATAGGGGGAAAAAAGCTCTAAACAGCCCCCAAAAGTACAAAAATCGTAAAAAGTATAAAAGAAATATCTAATGTCTCTCACTAACTATTACAGCAGAAACAAGCCGAACATTATCCAATTGTTCCCTAACTCAAATAAAGTCATTAAAATAGAAAGAAGGCAACTAAGTATTTTTCTTTTTTCCTTTATGTTCCTCTAGAATAGACACAATCCCCATCACTCCCCTGGCTTGGAGGAATTAACCTCCGGTGAGTGAAGGCGATGACACTCATCAAACAAGTCTGCATTAGGATGCTCGAACTCCTCATCTCACAACTAAGAACATTTGGTCATCCACGTCAAAGCACCAAGTAGTGTCAATACCCTCCATCAGAAGTCTACACGATTCCATCATATGGGTGATGTCCTCAGTGTCATCACGGTGATTCCTCCTCTCTGAAGGAGGTGATGGTGCCAGTGGTAATGGAAGTCCATCATATTTCATAGGTGTAGCAGTGGGTAATATGTATCATCAATAAGCTCATGGTAATGTGTCAAATCCTCCTTATTGATGTTAGACTGGTGCCCATATCCTTTGGTATATCAAGTTCATAGGCATTTGACCCATCTACTTCATAACTCAGTAAGATTCCTGTCTAGCTGGGATGCAGCTGTTTCTTTATTCCGAATAAGCTCATGGTAATGTGCCAAATCCTGCGTATTGATGTTAGACAGGTGCCCATATCCTTTGGAATATCAAGTTCATAGGCATTTGACCCATTCACTTCATAACTCGATAAGATTCCTGTCTAGCGGGGATGCAGCTGTTTCTTTATTCCGAGAGGGAATCTCTCATGTCGAAACATGAAACATCACCTCGTCACCTACTGCAAACTTTTTTTATGAACATTTGTTGCAGATTTATACAATTCATTAGTCATAATTATTTTTGTGGAATCTCAGAATGCAGATCATGCAAAAGAAATGCAAATGATTCATTAGACACACTTGGGCTAGATCCTAATGGCATAAGAAGTAAGTCTATGGGTTTCCTAGGTTGAGAACCAATCACAATTTCGAAAAGGACTTAACCTAGTAGTCTTGTTGACTGAACTTTTGTAAGGAAACTCTGTCATGGGCAAAACGAGGTACCAAGTGTTTGAGAACAAATGTGAACTCCTAAGTAAACCCAACAGACATAGCATGTCGATACCTAACTTTTTCAGAGAGCTCAAATATAGAGACCGCACGATCTGAAAATAAAATGAACTCTTTCAGTAGCAAGTAATGGCTCAAATATATCTCAAGCTCTGAATACTGCGTAAAACTCGCAATCATAATATAATACTTTTAACTAGTCTCATGCAATTTTTCGCTAAAGCAAGCAATCATATAGCTCTCTTGGCTCAACCCTCCACCTATACCAACTCTTGAAGCATTAGAAGCTACCTCAAAAATCTTCAAGAACTTAGGATGGTGAAGGACAAGGGTAGTGGTCAACAACAAGTTTAGACCATAAAAACTTTCCATTCTTTAGCCTGTTGGTAATGAGAGCCATGATGGTGCTAACATTGTTGTCAAAACCTCATATAATATGTGCCCAACCCATGAAAACTCCTGGCCTCATGAATAGTTACATGAGTAGGCCAATTTTGATTGCCTTGATCTTGTCGAGGTCTTCTGGTACTTCATTTCTTGTAACAAATCCCAAAAAGTGATAAAAAATGTCATTCAGATTGACGTATAACTTTTCCTTATGGAAAATCTCTAAAACCTGAGTCAAATAAAGAATACATTCTTCTTAGGTTTTGCAACATACGAGAATGTCATCAAAAGAAATGATAACAGACCTACCAAAGGACGTAGCGCCTGTGTCATACTCATGAACCGCATAAATGTGCTGGGTGTATTTAATAGTCCAAATGGCATCAAAGGCCATTCGAGTAGTCTTTTCTTAGTCTTAAAGGTGGTCTTCTACTTGTCTCTTAAGTTTTGTTTATCAAGTTAGGAACTTTGCATGTCATCAAAGAGTAAAGAATTCTGTATGAGTGCTTCATGTTTTTGTATGAACTCTTGAGGATGAGAATGTTATCATTTTATATTTTTTAGTTTGTAATATTTATTTTTGAATGTTGAGTTGTAAATTTAAAGGATGTGAAAGTAATTTATAGTGAGATGTGTGTTACTATGCTAATTATAACATGCTATGTTTAGGTAGGATTATGTTATATTTATGTAGTATAGTATAATTGTATAAATTAGGTTGCATGTTGGGCTAGAGCTTAAAATATATGTAATAAAAGAGAGAAATGAAAGACAAAACACGAAAGCCCTAAATGTCCTGAACCGACTTGCTAAACCCGTGAACCTGCCCAAATTTTCCTGAACCCGTTTGGTACGGGTTCGCGTAAGTACTGAACGCATCGAGTTTGCACATGTTTTAGTTACAAAGTTTCTTAAAAGGGTTGGGTACAAAATTTCTCAAATGCCCACCTGACCTGACTCGTTTTCACCGTCTACGCCTTTATCTATGCCTTTAGGGATATTACAGTCCAACTCATAGTCGATTATACTGCCCCAATCATCTAAATAGTCAGTATCACTAGGGACATTCTTCCTAGGAACTCTTGCTTGTGCACCCAGCTATTTATCTTGTTGCAGACTGTGTCTATGTGCATCTCTAAACTCGAAGCGACCTTAGTGAACCGTGCATCGTTGTGGACATGTCTATCATCATCATATGCATTGTATGTATCTTGTCTAAATGAACACGTTGATATCTATAGGCATGTCTATCATCATCACGGGTCTCTAGGTTTTGAGCATTGCAATCCTCAAGAGATCGCTTTTGTGTGGGTTAAGCTTCTAGGACTCCTACTCGGGTTTTCATATTACCTATTCAGTTCATGAGGTCCTCAAGTGTCTTATTAAAGCACTTTAAACTTTGGACAACCTGCTTAAGAGTTCATCACTGTTGTGATGGCTTGACATCCTATCCCTATAGTTCAAGCTGCTATGCAACTTGCAAGACCTAACTTAGGGCTCTAATACTAAATCTAAAGTAGACTGAAGACTACAGCAATCTGGATGCAAATGCAAACAAGCATAAAGATGTAGATAACTCTAACCAACCTATAGCCAATGAAATATATGTGAAACAACTTATACCATGCAAGCAAGACTAGTTGAACAATATGCAAGACATACTATGCAATGATAATTAAAAATCCTAAAATGACTATGCAGTCACGCATAAATCAATATCAAATAGCAAGAAACAAATAAACTATCACAAATCTTAACCAGACCCACAAGGACTAAGAATTCACAGGTAAAGACAAGTAAGAGGGTTTGTCGAGCGTGAGGCATGCGAAAGATCACATACCAATCTAACAATATCAAACTCAGGTCTGATGGAGAAACTAGGCAAAGATTTCCTACGAACTTGATCTTCCAACAAGGGGAAAAACAAATAAACTATCACAAATGTTAACTAGCTACCCACAAGGATTAAGAATTCACAGATAAAGACAAGAAAGAAGGTTTGTAGTCAAACCTGAGCTGTGAGAAAGATCACATATCAATCTAACAATCTCAAACTCGGGTCTATGGAGAAACTAGGCTAAGATTTCCTGTGAACTTAGATCTTCCAACAAGGGCTTGCTTCAAATTTGACCAACAAAACATGCATAGCAGCACATGTAAAGTTCACATCTGGACTAAACTATTAAAATCTAAATTTTGATGGATAAAAGTTCCAACAAGATCAACAGGAAGTCATCAGATCACTCTGTTTAGGGAACAACAACATGAAGAAAAAGAAAAAAAACATGTTTTTATGAAAGGAGAGAGCATGGTTTTATCTACCGAAACTGATACGTATCGGTGACATTGTATTAGATTTCGGCCAACCCAATATGATATCGGGCCTTCAAAAACAATATCGGCCAAAACTTATAAATTTTGCCGATTATTCATTGTTTCAGCCAATATCAGGTTTGTATCAGCCGATACAATTCACCAGGAATCCATTATTGAGCTTAAAAAGGATAGAAAAAGAAAAGAAAAGAAAAGACAACGAAAATGAAAGAAGCTAAATGGGAAAAAAATTAACAGAGATAAAAGGAAAGAGAAAAGAAAGGAAAGACAAGGAAAAGGAAAGAATATGAAAAGGAAAAGAAAAGAAGATAAAAAGGAAAATAAAGGATAAAAAAATAAATGGAAAGAACAAAGAAAGGAAAACAACCTAAAGGAAAGGAGAAGGGCATGTGTTTCATTTTCCCCATTTCTTTCCTTCTTTGCTAGCTAAACAATTCTCTTTTTAGTTTTTTAATAATCTTCCAGATGTCCTCTTTCATTTCCAAGTAGCAAGTCATTTGTCATGTCCTCGGCCACAAAGTCAAAAGAAAAACACATGAAATGCATGTTTGCATATAAAACCTGATGAACTTCTGATTTAAGCCCCGTGCGTGCGTGTGTGTGTGTGTGTGTGTGTGTGTGTTGTGTTTTCACATTTTACCTTATTTTACACTATATATGTGTTTTATTTGTTATTTTTTTATACGCAAAGTACTCTTATGTTGAACTTTTCAGATTTGCTATATCTATATACTAGTATCATAGAGTATTTATGCTAGTATCATAGAGTATTTATGCCCTGCACCCATACTATGCGATGTTGAAACTAAGAATTATCTAACAAACTATGAACACTGAAAAGAAATAAAAATCATAATGTTGCATCAAGTATTACATCATGTAAACATGTTATGTTTAAATACAAAATGGAAAAAATAAATAATCCATCCTAAAGTTATAAATAAATTTAAAATTAATAAAAATATAAGCCATAAATAGTACAGCAAGTATTGTATTATGCAATCTTTCTTCAAAACTTGATCAAATACTCCATCAATTATTCTAGGAATGTTGTCGAAACATTGCTACCTTAACTTTTTTTAGATACTTTTTAATATATATGTTTTTAAAATTAATTACATAGTTACCGATACAATAGAGGTAAACCTTCAGCTGATACCGATACCGATATCGAGATTTCAAACCATGAAGTTGAGATCTATAAGTGGAGAAGAAATAAGAATGGCCTCATACCCAATGGTCAAATCACACACAAATCTCCATCACAATGAAACGTAAAATAGTTAAAAACTTTTTAGATCCAAAAATCATGATTCTCTCAATGGTAGCAACCTTAAAAACATAATATAGGGTTGGAATAAAAAAAAAAAATACAGAAATAACCCTAGGGAGAAAAAAGGTTCTAAAATTAAAAGAAGTTCCAAAAATAAAAATAAAAAATATCAAATGACTTACACTAACTACTAATGCCAAAAATATGCTCAAACATGGATTCAATTATCTCTAACTCAAATAAAGTCATTAAAGTAGAAAGGGTCAACTAAGTATATTTCTTTTTTCTTCATGTGCCTCTAGAATTGACTCGATTCCCATATGCTCTGAAGTAACTTAGCTGAATTTTTTTTGTGCAGTCCAGAACATTCTCTATCAAGAGGATGCGGGCGCTCTACACTAAGCAACAAGCAGAATTTGTCCAGAGATTTTGCAGATGATGATGATGCATCAAGGTCCTATCTTATTGCATTTTAAGTATTTGGGCATCGATGTGAAAATTTTTCTTTCTGGGTTATAGAGGAAGAACCACAGTAGGGCTGGCAACAGACTGGATTTGCGTCTGATCCTAAGATGCATTTGAAGTCAATTGCATATTTAGACATCCAGAATAAATGCATATTGATCCATATCTGAACCTGAACCTTGCAGTTTACTGGATCCAGATTAGGGTCTGGATTCACCAAGTTAACTTTTTTGTCCCTTGGAATTTATCAATTTATATTAGCAAGCAATTAGCTTTCGACAAGAAGATCTTACTCCTAAGTTCTCTTCTAATCTTCTAGGTATAGCTAAACATAACTTTCATGATATAATAATCATGCAAAAATTGGCTTGGGAAGGGAATGGATGGATTTGTATACGATTGAGTCAACTAACACATATGCATATACATTAGTCAGGTCTAATAAGGAATAGAATCAGTTCTATGATCAATATTTGAGGCCAATAGTTTTAACAAATTTAAAATTTGGCATCCTGTTGAAAGTTCTGATCGTATATGCATCCGATTGTCGGACGATCTGGCCCCATTGCTTCTTGGTATCATTGCATTATTTCATCATTTAATTTCATTTCTTGATAGTATTTTCTAGGATGGGTTAGTCATTTTTATTTTGCATTCTTTTCTTTTTTTTTTACAAATATTTTTTTTGGTGTCAAATCTGCTCCTGTTGCCACTTGTTGACACTAGCACACAATTTCATATGTAATTTCCTTTCCTTTCCTTTTTCTTTTCTTAACTGTCATTTTCTATTCTTTTCCTTACACATACGCACACAATGGCGAATACTATGCAAGTTGTATTCTGTGCATTTGCTGTTCTTAAGTTGGCATATATGCTCTTATGCTCTGTGACTTGGTAATTAGCATTCGGTTGATCACCCCCTCATGTGCATATATTGCTGATAAATTTACATGAAACAACCTGTAGTGATTACTTTTCTAAATCATTTCTGTTGAGGTATTTTGTACCCTAGTTGATTCTGTTGTCTATATGCATCATAATGTATGCCCCATACATGGCAATTTGCGCACCTGTATTATCTTTCTAATCCACATTTTTAAATGCACGTCTGGCGGGAATTGAACATGAGTTGCGCTGATACCATATTTAATCTGTGCCAATGCACCATGACTCTGAAGTTGTGGGAAGGGTTGATGGCAATATTTTAATATTCTAACATGAAAAAGCAAGTGAACCCACACTGTTGTTTCATGTCCTTGTAGAAAGATGACTTGTTGCGTAACTGAGGGGGTGATTTTGTGAAACTGAACAACTAATTTATTGCAGAGATTTAATGAGAATATAAAACATGTGTGAAGTTGTGTCCCACCTTATTAGTTCATGTGCAACTGCTTGTCTTGTACGTCACATACCTGCCATCTGCTTTGTTGAAATCTGTGCCTTCCAAATTTCTCGAAGTATTTTTTTTTTTTTCATGCACTACTCGATATTGTATGGTCAATTGTTCCTCCGACACTTTCAGGTCAGAAGGTGCATCCACATCTAGCAGACACAGACAGAGAAAAAGAAGCATCAGCGTCATTCCTGAGATTGGTGATGACATTGTGAGGTTGGCATTACTTTCCTAAAGTTATTACAATCATATATATACACAGGTATTTGAACCTATAAATCGTAATTGTCTTTTCTCTTGTCATGCCTTTTTCTGCTACAAGCATGCATATTCTCCCAATGCATTTTTTTGATACAAGCATGTGCATTCTTTCTTTTTTCTTTCATTGCAATCGTTTTCTACTCTTTTCTTGTGTTATTCTTAACTAGATAAAATAATTTTGAATGTGATATATTTTTTCTGTCACTTTTAGGTTATTTATCTTATATACCCATAGAAATATGCCTTAAAGCATATTTACACTTAATTAGTTTAGAATTTGCAGATTTACATACCCTTTAAAGCCTGAGATATATTTTGCCTTGATACCCTTTGAAGCCTTAACTATATTTGCGTCTATACCTTTTATGATATGCTCTTCATCACCACCATAACTATAACGCGACTTGTGTTACACTAGAAGCTAAAGTATGAATGTTTAATGGGATTACCTCATATTTCTACTAATGGATCATTTTATTTGTAAATGATTCTATTGTAACTTGGTAATATTTATAGAGATACTAATCTATTGAGCCTAAAAAAGGGCCTTGCCCTTACCCATTAATGTCTTTGTCAGTTTGTCTTAAGATGCTTCGTCTTTAATGAGTTGGGAAGAAATAGAGGATAAAATTGAGATGCATGATAAAACCTCAGGGAAGTTGAGTTTATCCTTCCTCATAGTTTGATTTGAGCTTACATTAAACTATAAAATGTGAGACAAAATGTATAAGCTTCTCAACTATATAAATAAGAGACTCCCTAGTTAGGAGTGTGCTGTCTTTTCTTTACCAGTACATTTATGAGAGTAATACTAGTAATCTTCTTCATCACCACTTTATGCGTCCTTGTCATTAGCAAAAAATTTCTTTCTTTCTTCCTTCCTTCCTTTCTTTCTTCTTTCATTTTTGTCACGCCTCGCTTGTCAAAATATGTGGAAACGGAGTCACGACGAGAGTCGACGTATATATGCGAGAAAAATACTCCACGCATATACGCTAAGCCTACTAAAGTAACCTGAACAAGCTATATAATCATTATGGTAAATCAACATCACTGCAATGTCACATATAAATATCTACACATGATAACAGATAAATAACAGAATAGAACAAACATGAGTCCAATGCATGAATCATGAAAGTAATGGAATAAAGAAGAGACAGAAAATACCGAGAAAAGATGATCGAGTAAGAGAGAACTCCGGCGCCTCAGGATGCCTGTGATCCTCTCCCAATACCTGATTAGTAATAAATAGACACAGATCTGAATATGCAAATTTAGGGAGTCAGAACTCCTAATGAATATGTAAGAATAAACTGGAAAGTACATATTGCCACAAGTAATAAACGCATATTTATTAAGTTAGCGAATACCAATTGCCACTAGTAATAAACGCATCCCATACTACGCCTACTACACGCGTTATTCAGGGTCCTAAATTATTGAAATTAATAGAAGAGACATTGTCCATGCTTTAGGTGAGTTTCGTACATACCCGGAACCACGGCCTAATCACCTGACGCTGAATCAGGTCCACCGCTAGGTAGTCAATAACAATAACAATAACAATATAAATAATACAAGATGTCAGTCATCCCCCGGAACCCTGCAGTAGAATCGTATCTCGGCTGCGCAAGGTTCACTCAAAATACAGAAGTTGTCTCCTCCATCAATTTTTCTAATCCCGATGTAAGTTATTCAATTACATTATTATTTACATCAATCAATATCCATGTTATTTTGATTACTGGGACGATACAGTGACAGTAACAATATCAATGATGTAATAATAACAATGTGGACAATATTACCGTGTAAACGGTATAACAGTGGAACAATATATGTGTAAACGGTATAACAGTGGAACAATATATGTGTTACGGTCTGACAATATTTTTACAATAACTTTCAATAATATGAATACAGTAACAAGCCCGGATACTGCTCAGTTAATAGTCTCATTTAGAATTGATAAATATCTCATCAATCTGCACTATAAGATACAATAGTAACTGATCCATCAACCAATAGTCTTAATACAATCATCATGAACATCAAGTATCAATCCATATAAAAGTAATCCGGTACAGTAAATCACCATCTCAATGAATCAATAATCTGTTCTCTCACCCTATAAATCTGATCTGATCCTCAAGTCATCGATATATACATCCTTTGAGTCATCGATATATCTGAATCTTAATAAGTGAAATAACTATAAGTTCTGATACATCTAATCAGATCTCCGCATTCCAATTCGATTAAGATTATCACACACTCTCACTCTATCAAGGTCAATCACAGGATCCTAAAACTTAGGTAACATATCAAGTATATATATGTATCTAAAATTCACCAGGTAAAGTCAATCCAATCAACGCCTATTCCTCAACCCCCAAGTCAACTCCAATCCAATCGAGTCTACCGACAGGTTCAAGTCCATGATTTCATTTTATTAATAAAGATCTCCTATTTATTTAATCATCGATTTCCAAATCAATCAAGATCATAACTAAGAAGTGTAACATCGTCGATCAACATGAAATCTAGGTCACCTCTACATCTAGTAGTCAATATCAATAAGGTCATCAATACATCAATCAAACTTATCAATGCGAGAATCCAGAAATAATAACTCCTAACAATCCAGAAGTCAGTCTCATCGTATATATTAGAGTCAAGAGTACTATATTCCTACATATCCATGTATCGATAAAATAGTCTATCGATAAAGCAACATCATGTCCCTCAATATCCAAAAGAGTTCTAGTCGGAATAGTCACCAAACAATTTGTCCGACAAATACTATACATAAAATATGAATCTCTAATCTCAATCACGAATCAATCATCCTCAAGATTAATATATTTACTATTTAAAGATTTATCATAACTAGGTCAGTTGCAAGATCAAGTCTGATCTAAGGTCTTTCAATACAAGCCTAAGCTAACAGCGACAAACTACCAAGCTCATATCAACTATGTAAATAAGGTGAACAATCATTGATGTCTCATGAAGTAATACAAGTAATTAAACTGGTAAAATATAACAGAAAATTACATGAAATGGTAAGAATAACATGTAAACGCATATCGTCAACAATAAATAAAGAAATACACAAGAAGTAACACTCATATAAAATGACGTGATTTTGGAACCGAATCGTCGTCTGGTCTGCATTGCACGAATCGACACCGATCTCCAGATCATCCCATGATCGGTTTTCGAATCGCCAGTCTATCGGGTCCACAACGAGCACAAATTTGAATCTCCTGTAACGAGTCCGGATCTCATCGAACGGGTCCGGATCGCTGTACCACGCAACCGAACACACAGAGAGGATGGGTAATCAATACACACACAATATACACTCACGCATGTACCCATACAGCACGCCACACGTGCATACACCCACATATATACACATATATGAGTATACACATACATACTCACTATATATATACTTATACTAATATACATACATACACACATATACTTACCCACATACATATACACAAACACACAAACAGACACACAGACTATACACTACACACAAAACGCTCACACAAACTCACTCACCCACACAACGCACACATCAAGTCCATGCATACACATTAGTAAGGACAAATTAATAAACACACACATAATCTCACACTTAACACAATGATATATCAACATAGCCATGCACAAAATTATAAAGAGAGAGAAGACAACTCACAACCATGAGAGAGGATTACGGCGCTCCGATGGAGGCTCCGGCGGAGGCGGTGGAGACTGCAGAGGATGTCTATGGATAGAGGATCTCATCAGGAAGGGCACGGGTGCGTTCGTGCTCGCCGACGATGATCAACGACGACTCACGAGAGAGATGGAAGATGGCTCGGAGGATGCTTCGAGGCCAAGGAGGTTGGGGAGTGCGATTGTGAGTGTGCTCTGGGCTTGAGTGTGCTCTGGGCTTGGAGTCTCCGGGTTTGGGTGCTTAGTACTAGACAATTTTTTTTAAAGATCCCGGACTCCTGTGTCCCTAACACCTTGATAAACTTGCTCTGCAGCTTTCTTTTGAAGCTTGAATCAGAGATCTCCAGTACCTACTCTGGATTCTTTTGAAATATACTCCACACAGTATTGACATCATTAAGAAGATACATGGAAGAAAGCAACTATCTGCTTGTAATCAGTATCCTTTGACTAGGCTTATACTTGAAGTTTGAGCTTCTTTGTCATCATCATAAAGATCATGTTTCCACCAAAGAGAGATCGAACGGAATCAAAACAAGCATGTAAAGCCACAAGAGCAGGATGCACTTAGTCTCCATCTCTTTCGAATCGTGCTCATCGTCTTCCATGGAGGCGGTGGCGGCAAATGGAAGGGGCTGCTGTGAATTCATGGAAGGAGAAGGGGCAGCACGAGTGGTTCGCCGGAGAAGCAGAAGTGGGAGGATGCTCCTGCGAGGAGAGATGGTGAACGGTAATGGTGGTGCTTGGGGTGCGCTCGGCATCGGGTGCAGGATCTTGGGCACGCAGAGAAGGGAAACACTCGGGCGACAATTCGCTGTGGAGGAGCTCGGTGCCGCGGGGATGCTGGAGGGGCACGCGGAGGTGATCGGGGTTTGCGTGGGGTGGTGGAGATATGCTCGACGATTGCCGGCGAGGTGGGGATGCGGCCGATGATGGTGAAGGTGGAGGGCGTGGGGAGGTTCGGATGTAGATGAAAGGGAAGGGGAGAAGAAGATTTGTTATTTGGTTAGGAGGTGATTAGGAGATAAGATTTGGTTAGTTAGGATTCGATAAGATATAGGATTTTGGGTTGGGATTTAATGGATGTAGGCTTATTGGGTATGGGTTTAGATAAGGGTAATGAGTTTAGGTAAGAATCGATGGGTATGGATAAGAATCAAGGAAAAGAAGGAGGATAACAATAATACAAACACAATATTAATAATAACATTAATAATTAATAAACATAACAATAAAATATTAGCAACAATAAATTAAATAATAATTATTAAGAATAACAACTATGTTAATCATAACAATAATTATAATACCAATACATAATAATAATATTAATAACAGTAATAGTTAGCAAAACTGCTATTAATAATTAAAATAACCATAACAATAGCAATAATAATTATAATCATAATGATAAAGAAATAATATTAGTAACAAAACTACTACTAATAATAACTAATAATAATAGTAATAGTAATTAAAATATTAATAAGTGATAATGGCAATAATAATAAAGCCAATGTTAAAATCTTAAAAAAATAATTTGTATATCTAATAATAATAACTATAATCAAGTTAATTAGCAAAATGGTAAGTAAAGTCATTTAAAATATTTAAAATAATAATACAGTATTATTGACTAGGAGATATTATATTCTACCTACGTTATAAAAATTTCGTCATCGAAATTTCAATAAAGTAGGAAATAATAAAAATCAGGTTAGAGGAGAAGATAAAACTTTCACACCGCTCTCACTGTATCATGGATCCACTACGCTTTCGCTGACCGCTTCAACATGAAGTGATCAAACTTAGGAGATAAAGATCAGGAAAATAGAATCGAAAAAAAGAATGACAATCAAGATGGAAGCAAGATTACTCTATAAAAAGAGTTGAAATCAGGGATACTAAAAGATCAAATAGATTAATTTTCAAAAAGGACGGTCAATTTTCAAGTGATCTCAATACCATCGTGTGAATAATATATGTATATTGCAGTGTAAATATAACTTGTCTCAGGTTACTGGTAAGAACTAGGTCTTTTTGAGTAAGCCTGACTCTGATACCAAGAAAACCCTGTCACGCCCCGCTTCCCAAATACGTGAAAACGGAGTCGCGATGAGAGTCGATGACGTATATATGCGAGAAAAAACCCCACGCATATACACTAAGCCTAAAGTAACCTGAACAAGCTATATAATCATTATGATAAATCAACATCACTGCAATGTCACATATAAACATCCACACATGATAACAGATAAATAAATGAATAAAACAAGTATGAGTCCAATGCATAGAATCATGAAAGCAATAGAATAAAGAAGAGATAAAAAATACCGAGAAAAGATGATCGAGTAAGAGAGAATTCTGGCTCCTCAAGATGCCTGTGATCCTCTCCCGATACCTGATCAATAATAAATAGTCACATATCTGGATATACAAATCCAGGGAGTCAGAACTCCTAATGAATATGTAAGAATAAACTGGAAAGTACATGTGCATATTACATGTAAACAGGTAAAGAAAATATATATACTGGAATAAGAAATGACATGAATAAAGTAAATAAACAGTAATGTAAATAGCACACAATGGAGTATATGTCTAGTCAGGTATTCAATCAGGTGTCTATCACGATATATATATATCAGGTTGGCAGAGTCAGTCAGTACTAGAGTCAGATGTATCATTGTGAGTTCAACATACATACATATATCAAGCAAAAACAATCAGTTACAGTACATTTGAACAATTCATTATTATTTATTAAGTCAGCGAATACCAATTGCCACTAGTAATAGACGCATCCCATACTACGCCTACTACACGCGTCAATCATGGTCCCAAATTATTGAAATTAATAGAAGAGATATTGTCTATGATTTTGGTGGGTTTCGTACATACCCGAACCACGGTCTAATCACCTGACGCTGAATCAGGTCCACCGCTAGGTAGTCAATAACAATAACAATATGATAATACAGGATATCAGTCATCCCCGGAACCCTGCAGTGGAACCGTATCTCGGCTGCGCAACCTATATCCTAGGTCCACTCAAAATACAGATGTTGTCTCCTCCATCAATTTTTTCAATTCCGGTATAAGTTATTCAATTAATTATTATTTAGATCAATCAATATCCATGTTATTTTGATTACTGGGACGATACAGTGACAGTAACAATATCAATGATGTAATAATAACAATATGGACAATATTATCATGTAAACGGTAGAACAATGGAACAATATATGTGTTACGGTCCGACAATATTTTTATAATAACTTTCAATAATATGAATACAAAAATAAGCCCGTATACTGCTCAATAGATAGTCTCATTTAGAACTAATAAATATCTCATCAATCTGCACTAAGATATAATAGTAACTGATCCATCAACCAATAATCCCAATACAATCATCATGAACATCAAGTATGAGTCCATATCAGAGTAATCCGGTACAGTAAACCACCGTCTCAATGAATCAATAGTCAGTTCTCTCACCCTATCAATTTACTTTGATCCTCAAATTATCAATATATACATCCTCTGAGTCACTGATACATCCGAATCTCAATGACTGAAATAACTTTAAGTTTTGATATATCTAATCAAATCCCCATATTCCAATTCGATCAAGATTATCATACACTCTCACTCTATCAAGGTCAATCACAGGATCTCAAAACTCAAGTAACATATCAAGTATATATATATCCACCAGGTCAAGTCAACCCAATCAACGTCTATTCCTCAACCCCCAAGTCAACTCTAATCCAATCGAGTCTACCGACAGGTTCAAGTCCAAGATTTCATTTTATTAATAAAAATCTCTTATTTATTCAATAATCGATATCCAAATCAATCAAGATCATAACTAAGAAGTGTAACATTCTCGATCAATATGAAATCAAGATCACCTCTACATCTAATAGTCAATATTAATAAGGTCATCAATACATCAATGAGACTCATCAATGCGAGAATCCAGAAATAATATCTCCTAACAGTCCAGAAGTCAGTCTCATCGTATATACTAGCGTCAAGAGTATTATATTCTTATATATCCATGTATCGGTAAACAGTCTATCGATAAAGCAACATCATGTTTAATAATTTCTCAATATCCAAAAGAGTTCTAGTCAGAATAGTCATCAAACATCATGTCTAACACGTCCTCAAGTCCGATCTAAGGTCTTCCAATACTAGGCCTAAGCCAACAGTGACAAACTACCAACTCATGAAATGACGCTGATACAAGCTCATATCAACTACGTAAATAAGGTGAACAATCATTGATGTCTCCATGAAGTATACAAGTAATCAAATTGGTAAAATATAAAGAAAGTCACATGAAATGATAAGAGAAACATGTAAACGCATATCATCAATAGGAATTAAGAAATACACAAGAAGAAACACTCACATAAAATAACGTGATTTTGGAGCCGAATCGTCGTCTGGTCTTCACTGTATGAACGGTACGAATCTCCGGATCATCCCATGATCGGTTTCGAATTGTCAGTCTATCGGGTCCACAACTAGCATAAATCCGAATCTTCTGTAACGGATTCTGATCTCACCGAACAGGTCCGAATCGCTGTACCACGCAACCAAACACACAGAGAGGATAGGGAATCAATACACACACAATATACACTCACGCATGTACCCATACAAGCACGCACACGTGCATACACCCACATACACACACATATATGAATACACATACATACTATATATATACTTATACTAATATACATACATACACACATATACTTACCCACATACATATATATAGATACACACACACACATACACACACATTTAAAGACACACACACACACTATGCACTACATACAGAACTCTCACACAAACTCACGCACCCAACAAACATACACATCAAGTCCATGCATACACATTAGTAAGGACAAATTAATAAACACAAGATAATATCTCACACTAACACATAATAATATATCAACATAGCCATGCACAAAATTATAAAGAGAGAGAAGACAACTCACAGCATGAGGGAGGTTTGTGGTGCTCCGACGGAGGCTCCGGCGGAGGCCGCGGAGGATGTTGATGGATAGAGGATCTCCCGGGACTTTTCACCAGTTTTCAACAATAAATCAACACTTTATGAAACAAATGGCTTGAAAATAGTGTGAAACCCTTATACACCATATTTTACGCGTTTAAATATTCTGGACCAAAATCCAAGGAACTTGCTATTACAAAACCATTCTCCATCCATTTCAAGAACATGTGATGCACAAGTAAGAAATTACAAAAAAAATTTTGATTTTTCATTTTCCCCTGCCCCTTAATCTAGGACGCTTTGGTAGGCTTTAATATAATTTTAGTCTTATATTTTTCTTGGGGTACCATTATACATTTTTCACGAGTGCCTTTTGAATTTTTTTCCTTTTTAATCCAGGGCTGTTCGAGGAATGAATGAAACACTGAAGCAAAATCGCCGCTTACGGGCCCAGGCTGATGAAGGTGCGGTTTCAAGAAATGCAAAGAAGGATATAAATGAGTTGTCTGAAAATGTATGTCAGTCATTCTTAGTATTTGAAATCAGCTTTCCTTTCTCCCGTCCATTATCTTCCTTTCAAGCTAATTTGACACTCAATTACAAATTAGTACACTGGGGAATACGAAAGTTGCAACACTTTTTCTTTTTAGTCTCTATGTCTTTGTAGAAATTCATATGTTATATAATTTCTGTCGCAGAGAACACCTATTTGACAATTTATCTTGTATTCATTTTCAAACATATGACTCCTCTTCTTTAGTCCAACAAATAAACATTACTGTTGTGTGGTAATTACATAAAGAGTCGCCTTAAAACACTTTCCTGTTGTGGTAATTACCTAGGAGTTACCTAAGAATTAGTTAGTTTGAATACATGTTAAAATATACGTATATTCACGAATAAACACATTTACAGTCACATTACATGCCTAAACTTGGAGAAATCTGTGCCAGGTGCTCCCTGTCTATTGCACCCTGCTTCTATGGCAGAATATGAAATTCATTTTCCGTGTCTACAAATCATATCTTTGTACCTGAGCACCCACCTCATGGCTGAAAATGTTCTAAATAAGGGGTCTGGAATTCTGATTAGGATCCAAAATAGGATGTAAAGGGTTTAATTTTTATCAGAGAGATTTTATGGTTGAGTCGGGCCTTGGGACGGAACTGTCATGTACTGTTGAATATTTAGGAATACATAAACCAGATTTCTGCATGCGCAAGATGTTTAAAGTTTGATTTATAATTAAAAGCTAGTGGATTTAGAAAATATCTAAAAAGTAGAATGGGTTGCATTAAACTTATGTTATGTGAATTTCTTTGAGCTGCGAGGATTTTTTGTGAGCATTTCGAGGTTACATAATTCTCAAGGATTATCTGGGGATAGTTTATTTTGATTTCTAGTTACGAAATCTAGGTTTCTTGTATATGCATCTTGATGTTGGTTACTGAAACATAGTTTGTCGAACTTCGATGATGTTGTGTGACAAATTTGGTAGACGCTTAATCTAGGTTTTCAGATAACCTAGCAAATGAGAGTACAATGTCCAATCTTATTGAACTTCAATTGCTTATTTTGTTTTGCCTTCTAGATTGCACATTTCTTGCAAGAAGTTGTTGTTGGACTTACAGACCTTGAGTAAAATTATTAATCTATTAATGCTGCCATTTAGGTAACGAGTTTTCATTTGGATGGTCAAGATGAAATGTCTGGAAGAATATCTGGTTCTTACAGTATTCTAAGAAAGCAAATAAATCCCACTAAGAAGGCATTATCATTACCCTCATCTCCACATGAATTTCAGGGCAGACTTCGGAGAGAAGAAAGTGTGCTCAGTTTCTAAATGCTGGAGTTCCGACATCGGCATGGACCAGAGTCTTGCATTCTTCACCCTTTCTGAACAAACCTTTATTACCTTTCAAAGAATGGAATATTGATTTCTCAGAACTTACTGTTGGCGCACGCGTTGGGATAGGCAAGTACTTTTCTCAGTTTGCAGTATTTTTTAACATCAAAAGTAGTGCAAAGCACCATGACACACTATCCCTATCGGTTTTGATGATTAACTTTGGAGGTTCCTACCAGTACAACCTTGAATAAAATACAACCTTGAATAAAAATTGTACTCTCTGTTCTCATTCTCAATCATCCTCATCATCCCCTTCCTATCAACCGCAGGGATCTTTCCTGTCCTGTCTTGTGAAACATTTGATATTTGTTTTCTACATTTAAAATCTACTGTAGGGAAGACTTTTCCTCAATCCTCTATCAGGAAATTGGATTTTTAATATGTTACAAAATGAAAGTACAGTCATAGTAAATTTGAACTACAGCTGCAGCAAGCTTTTATAGAATTTTGTTTCCTTTTGTTTCCATTCTAATTGTCACTTTTAATGCAATGAATAGGAGGGAGATCACTTCTCAATGTGGATCATCACTGTGAGCAGGAGATCCTCCATATGACATTGATATATTCTTTTTCCCAAGAAAAGCGGAAAAAACTGCATTCATATAATGCATACTTATTGTACTTATTTACATTTAAGAAAATGACACATGACTATAACATTTAACTTACGTCTTCTGTAGAAAAAAGCCGTAATGGGGATTACTAACAGAGTATCAAATAGATTTACCTTCATGTTTATGTGTTTTTACATTATAAAGCTGCCTAGCATGTCACATACATGAAAGAGAGAGTAGTGTATGGATCACTAATCAATCTTGATGTGCATTACCCCCCACATGAGAACAGGTGACAATTATATTCTACGTATATGCTTTTCACCTGGGAACATGGATTACTGCACTACAGGTAAGGCAATAAAGCTATACAGCTTAAGCCAGTAAATTAGACAGCATGAAGATCTATGAGCTCATTACTATCCTACAGTACAATATATGATTAGAGAATGAAATTTTGGAAGTTCTATATAAGAAACTATTACTAGTACATGCTTATTGTCTTCACTTAATATGATTACCTTTACCGGCTTATGACTGAGCCAAACAATGGGGCTTTTGCTATGGGCATGCATCATAAGAAAGATGAGGAAGAAGATAAATATTGAGTGTACATAGGACAAATGAATTTGGGTCAAGGAGGAAAACTATAGCTGTCAGGCTAAGTCAAAAAGTAGCACACTCATTGTGCAAAAATGGAAAGACTTAAACTTCATGAGAAATATATGACTGAGCCAAACAATGGGGCTTTTGCTATGGGCATGCATCATAAGAAGATAGGAAGAAGATAAATATTGAGTGTACAAAGGACAAATGAATTTGGGTCAAGGAGGAAAACTATAGCGGTCAGGCAAAATCAAAAAGTAGCACACTGATCGTGCAAAATTGGAAAGACTTAAACTTCATGAGAAATATATTTACCAAAGGGAGTGCTGGTTATCCGAGCCCTAGGAATGTAGTATATTACATGAAAGGACTTCAAATAGAGAAATCAGTAGCAGATCTTTAGTTATTGATACTTACTGAGTATATTTACTTAATCTATGGTCTTGGTGCTGTCAGAGGACCTGGGCCTCTACAAATGAAACTCTCATCGGTAGATTGTGACAACTCCTTGCTGGTTTGTTTATTTATCTATGGGTAATGCATGTGTATGGTTAAGACCTGGGGTTTTGGGGGGGGGGGGGGCAGGGACTTTGCACCATGAGCTCTCTTTGCTGCTTTTGATACTAAATTACCTTAACCCAAGTTATTTTGTCTTAAATTTTATTTTAAGATAACCTTGGCTTTTGAGTAATAGAGGAGCTAGCAAGTTAGCAGATAATTATGCACATATGGAGAGGACCTACCACCCATCTCTTCCATTTTCTTTTGCATTAAACCGCTCAAAAATATTGACAAAACTATTGTTCTAAACTGTGTAAACCTTTTGAATACTTGTGGAAGCTACTTGGATCAGTGGTAACACTGTGTCCCTATGCATTGTATGCTTTGGCCAAATAAATTTTAAAAATGACCTGGTAAAAGAGATTGTAAATCTTAACATGACATGTCTTGTCTGTCTGTAGGGTTCTTTGGAGAAGTCTTCCGGGGCACATGGCATGGCACTGATGTTGCCATCAAAAATTTTCTAGAGCAAGATTTGACAATAGAGAACATGGAGGATTTTTGCAATGAAGTATCTATACTGAGGTACAAACTGTTTTTTTTTGTGTACTCTGAACCAAAATTGTTTTCATTTTGAGTTTATATGCTCTGAGTGTGATTTTTTCCCCTCTGTTTTGCAGCCGTCTTCGACATCCTAATGGTATTGATCCACCCCATTGCACAAGCTAGATTTATCTTCATTTTGTAATCAATGTGTTGCTTTTTAGCTTCCAAACTAGTGTCAAATATTTGCATTGCTATCATGTCTTTGTTCAAAAAACAGATGCAAAAAGTCAATAATTCAAGCATGTGTATATAGAACCCTTATCCAACTTTCTTGTTGGAAACACAGTTATATTATTCCTTGGTGCCTGCATGAAGCCTCCACGCTTGTCAATGATCACTGAGTACATGGAGATGGGATCCTTGTATTACTTATACATATGTCAGGCCAGAAAATGAAGCTCAGTTGGCGTAGAAGATTGAAAATGCTCCGTGATATCTGCAGGTGAGAGTATACTGCATCCTCGCTAATAAATTAAAGTAAATTTCTATGGGTTCTCTCTTTTCCTTTTCTTTTGTGTGTTTGTGTGTGCGGGCGTGCCTGCATGCATGGAGATGGAATAAAGGTGCATCCCAATCTGATCTTGAGTTGTTCTACTCTCGAAATGTTTTGTGGGGTGGTTTTTAATGAAATAGAGTAAAAGATTGACATTAATCTCCTGTATAAGAAGCATTATTTGATGTAATACAGGTGGATTGCAATCACCTTCAAATTAGAAAGAAAAGAAACTAGGGTTTTGAAAGAAGAAATAGAAAGGAAAATTAGGGTTTAAGAAAATAATTAAGAAAATTGGATAACTTGGGTTTCACACCCTTACGCCACGAGCTTCACATCCCTTACACCTCGGGCTTCACATCCAAAACTCAAGATAATAATTTCAAGAATTTAACTGAAAATTTTTCATTCATTCATTGACTACCAATAATAGAAATCTGAGGCATATTTATAAGCTTTACAAAAGTCTAACTTTTAGAAAATAGCCGATGCGGTACTAAATTCTCAAATAAAAAAACCACTAAAATTAAAATAAAATAAAGAAACAAATACTTGAATTAAAAAATGCAGCACATGATGTTCTCATCATTTGCCCCGGGGTAGGGAAAACTCGACCTTATCGAGTGTAGAATCTCCACATGAAGTAACTCAATCGGTTTATAGTGGTGGTCTAGGATCATCCATCAAGTTTGAACCACGGAGGTGGATGTGGGGTTGGCCTCCCTGACGGATCAACTACAATTGATGGTAGATCTGAAAAAGGCACATGTAACCAAAATAGTCAAATCCGCTCTACTGAATATCGAACTGACTCCAGGATCTCATGGGAAATCAACTCATCAGTAATGAAAGTCATCCTCCTCAGAGCTCTAGAAGGACATATATGTTGAGCGAGCAACTGACTCACAATTCAAAGAGGGAATCTCTAAAAGTGAATCGTAACCATCACCACATTTTTAACTGTAAATTCCTGCAAAATATTATATGGATAGATAATGATTTGTAATTATCATTGTAAATTGCTATCTGTTTATGGGTCTCATCATGTATTTCAGGCAAATGCAATGCGGCAAACTCACTAGGTAAAACTCCTAAAGATAGGACAGAGATATATGAATTTTCTAGAAGGATATACTTCAGATACCGCTCACGATGTAAATCATTAGAACTAACAGAAATATGAAGAAAGACGGGAGATAACTCTACATGTTCACCAAAAGAAGAAATACCAAGAGTAACCTAATGATCCATAATAAAGAATTTCACTCTCACTAGAAGTGAAAAAGTTAGGAGCAGCCATATAATCACAATCTGCACAAGGAAACTCATATAGCTTGCTAGATGTAACAATGCTAGTATTGATTGCCTCATGCTCAATTCCAACCTCTATCATAGGTAAGGCAAGTGAATATTTAGCAACCTGTACGGGCATACTAAATTTCACTAATACATGCTCAAGGTCATCCTCTTAAATATCTGTATCATCGGGTATGGATGTATTAGACTCAACTAATACATCCTTAACATCACTAATACTCTCGTCATGAACAGGGATTTTCTCAAGTGCGGATGTACTAGACTTTATTGAACCATTAAAAACATCACTTGTAACCTCAGAAGCAATGTGGACATCCTCAACAATTTTCAAATTATTAATCTCATCAATTTGCACGTTATCCTTCGAGAGACACTGGTAATCATAATGTTCAAATTCTCCACACTTTAAAACATTTAATCGAGGGGGCACTCGTAAGTATAGTATCCATATCCCTCACATGGCACTCGTGAATATCTAATCACTGCCTCAATATTACATTTTCTTAATCACGTGTGTAATCAGTAAAGTTTAAAGTTAGTATTACTTATCATTAATTTGATCTCTGATTCCTCCTGCACTAGCATACATCTCACCTTAGGGTAATTTGCATTTAGGATCAGTGAGGAATTTGCATGCGAACTAGGAGTGAGAGAACTTTCTCAGTGGGAGAAACTTTCATCCATGGACCCTAACCTTTAGGATTCACTTAGCACACTCATTGCTAGGATGGACTAGATGGAACGACAACTACAAGAGTTTAAAGATCAAGCTGATGCTAATTGCAAGGATTTAGCTACACGACTTGATATGCTAGAAACAAATCGAAAGAGAATCCTAGATCCCTTAGAGGGAACCAGTCCCGTGATAATAATAGGTCATCCCGACATAGGCGAGAGCTTAACCCTAAACAACACAGGACACAAATGCCTAATATATCAAAAGTGTAAAAGTAGATACTCCTTTTTTCGATAAACA